>PVJC01000720.1:0-112313 GCA_004026665.1 Murina feae
AGATGGTAGTAGCACCAAAGGAATTGCTATCACAGAATAATCAAGGACTTTTCATTCCAAACTTCAGTTCAAATTACTCAGCATCTCCATCTGTAATATGGGAATAATGGTACTTCCCAAAATTACAGTGCATGGCACTCTGGACCAGGAAGATACTCATCAGCTGTTACTATTAGTAGCAGAGTGAAGAAGTGATTGATAAACATGAAAATCCCACGCTTTCATGGGAGCAGTTTCTGTTCCATATAATTAGATCCATCTCACCTATGAGACAAGGTCACCAAAGCCTAAACCAGGCCCCAGACCAGCCCTGGTCCCTCATTATCGAAGGAAGAGAGTTAAGCTGTGGCTTCAGATCCAATGGTGCCACAGACAAGGCCGCAGTTCAGAAAACTGCCTTTGCCCTAACTGGTTTGGCTCAGTGGATAGAACACTGGCCTGTGGACTGAAAGGGTTGCGGGCACATCCCCAGGAGGAGATGTGCAGGAGGCAGCTGATTGATGTTTCTCTCTCATCGATGTTTCTAACTCTCTATCCCTCTCCCTTCCTCTCAGTAAAAAAATCAATAAAATATATATAAAAAACCCTGCCTTTGTGCTATCTCAAGAAGAGATCTAATGTTCTCACAGTACAGATATTTCAATTAACAGTAACAGTTATAGGGAGAAATACTAGTTGGAACAATTCAAAAATCCCAGCTTCCTGGCACACTCAATTAGCTGGCCACACCCTTCTCCAACACAGCCTACACCTATATGTATAAAAAGTCACAGCACAACACGGGCAACATCTTACATCTGTCCATATTCACATGCTTGTTTAATAATATTTTATTTAATCATCACCTCCTACTGCTTTTAGCCAAGTTCTCTGTGTATCAACCTAAAAAGAATGAGTGTATGTGTTTTTATTTAATAACAAGTTTGGCCAACTTTAAAAATAGAGTCCTTTTACAATATAATTCTTACATACTGATATATACTAGTAAAGTGGGGGGAAATGTGTTCATTTATTCTATTCTTTTCCCCTGTAAGGTCTATAGTGAAACCCTAAGTGTCCACAGAGCACAATCTGTGAAACAGGAATCCTACAAAAAAGTTTTAATGTTATAAAATAGTAATTCCTCAAAATGGTAAGAAATAATTTCTTAATCTTCTCAGCACTTCAACAATTATAAAATTAAAATAATGTATGGCTCAAAATAGCTGTTACCAAAGCAGAAATTGAGAAAAACAAATGCAGTTGTGAAAACACAACTGGTATGAAGAACTTGACTATCACTATCTCAAAAGTCCACAAGATGGTGATATTTTGCACTAAAGGCATAATCAAAGCATCTAATGATGTTCCCTAAGCATTTAAGGTACTTCTAAAAATATTGCTAAAAGTCAAAAATCAGAACATTGGTGAGAATGAAGACAAGTGATTTTATGGAAAAAAAAATTTACAAGAAGGCTGCTTCCACTTTTGGGTAAATAATTTCCTTTATCACTGACCTTGCCTAAGCAAAATTATATTTAAGGTTCCACTTATTCTATATAATAAAATGCCAGCCACCATAAGCATAACAACCTCAACGACCAGAGACCAGAACCACCACGGCCCCTCAACCGGCTGGCCCTGCCCCCAAGCAAGCAGTAAGGGACGACCAGGCAAGCAGGCCAGCATTTAGGGGCAATCAGATAGGCAAATGGCCCCTCCCTGGGCTGGCTCTGCCCCCAAACAAGTGGTTAGGGGCGATCAGGCAGGCAGGCCAGCAGTTAGGAGCAATCAGGTAGGCAGATGGCCCCTCGCCGGGCGGGCTTCCCCCCCCCAACAAAACAAGAGGTTAGGGGCAATCAGGTAGGCAGACAGCCCCTCAGGGGATGTTGGACTGCTGGTTTCAGCCCAATCCCCACAGGCCAGGCTGAGGGACCCCACCTGCCGGAGGGACCCCACTCACTATGCAGACACCTTTCGAGCCCTGGTGCTACCCCAGGTGCAGCCTGCTGGGGAGAGACCGTGGGAGGCTGGCTCCAGGGTGTGTCCAGCCCCTCTCACCCAGTCCCCTCCCACTGGCCACCTTCTAATTAGTTTCCTTTCAATGTGCACTAATCCGTGCACCAGGCCTCTAGTATTAAAATAAACTGGCATTCCTCAAAACATCTTCCAAAGGACATTAACATGTGCTTGAAGACAGAAAGAACCCATTATTACAGAAGTTAAGGAAACACTGATGCAAAAGAGTTAAACAAGTTTCTCTATTGCAGAACTTCTCTTTGATTTTTCCACGTGCATTGTGAATCCCTAAGAGAATATGTCGCCTGCAGTTTTTCCTGAAGTGTTTAACCAGGAAGCCCCCTCTGCAGGGTCTTTTGGGTTTGTGTTCTCAGGAGGAGTTAGGTAGTCCTGTTTCCAGTAAACACTGAACTAGAAGTTAGATTCTTTGATACGCTGCCTCGAATAGCCATGTGCTCAAAGCCTAGTGATGCTTCTACAATAAGAATGATGGGTTGATGAATTAGAGAGGCTGGATATTTTCTTTATTCTTGTATAGTCTTAGAGCTAAAAGCAGCCTTGGTGATGGAATCAACAATAGCAGTGTCATTCTGCTAACGTAAGGGAGAAAATGCACACTCAAATTCAGACTCAAGCTATGACAACCGGTCTTTACCTTGGAGTCTGCAACTAAAGTCTAACTATGATATGAATGTTCTATAGTAACTAATGTGTAACTATTACATTAATATTACAACCAGAAATCAGATATATCACAAATCATTCTCAAATGAAGTCCCATCTTTAGAAGTGAAATCGGTAAAACTTCTATTGAATGCTCTTAATTCCAAAAAATAATAAAACTGGTCATTGTAATGTGAATCAAATTAACAAAGCAAGCTTCAATTAGTATCAAGCTAAATGTAGTCCTCAAACCCAAGTAAAGGAGGAGGATGCACTTCTCAACGATGACAATTAACAAACAAAAATTAAATGCGCTACTCACTGCTATAATTTGGTCTCCAATTTGGATTCTGCCATCATGTTCCACAGCACTGCTCTTCGTAATGCTCTTTACAAAGATTCCTGAAGGTTCTAAGATTGAAAATAGTTTGTTTGTTTTTTTACTATTTATGAAAATCACTCAAATAAATAACATCCATCCTCTAGTATCCAAATATAAAGTCCTAATTTTGAGGGACTATAAATCAGCAATCCATACAAACAAAACCAGTAGAAACTTAGGCCAGAAGATGAGGCAATGGTTCTGTCTCATAAATACAGAATCACAATCACATACATTAAGTTGTTCCTAGAAAAAAATTTAATCTGTTTATCCAATAATATAAAACATATAAATATGATTTAATAACTCATAAGATAATTACATTAGAGACAATTGTCAAGTTAAAAAAAAATCAAAGTTTAAAACTACCTAGTTTTTTATCTCCAATGTAACCAGCAATGGTAATTCCTAATCCCTGGACATTTTTAGTGAGTTCCACATCAAATGTCTCACTGTCTTCACTTTTCTGAGTGGAAGCATCAACCTAAAATAAAATAGATAAGTAAATACACAGAAAAATAAACATGTAAACAAACAAGATAACCCAAAAAGCCACATCTTTATTTCAGAGAAAGGTGTAATTAGGTGTCAAAGAACTCTGCTGGAGGTTCACTGTGTGATTATTCCTTCAGTCTTGTTAGCGTGCACTGAGCATCAGATTTGTGCTAGAAGGGAATGTCAACAGAAAACCTAGACACACCCCCTATCACAGAAATACAATGCTGTTTGTGTATACAAAACTTCAGAAATCAAATAGTTTCTTTATGTTCAAATTCTATTCTCCAAGATATTCCTCTGCATGTGTTAAGGATTTAGGAGGTTGAAAGAACTCACATTTTAAATTCAGATCAAGTTCAAATCTGGCTTTGCTACTGAATTTTTCTAATTTTCAAATATCTACCAGGAATAAGGATACCAAGTCCAGCTAACATTTACTGAGGTAGGCACAATCACTGTCAACTTCTCTCTGGGGAAACTGAGGAACACAGACCCTTCCAAGGACAAACAGTAAGCATTCTAGCAGAGGCAGAATTCAAATGCAGACAGGCTGGTTGCAGAATCCCGGCTCTTAGATGCTCTTCAGTATGTAAAACCCTCAGGGGAATGCAAGGGCCACTGTGTCCTCTCAGGACACTTTGCTACTGTTACTATCCCAAGTTGATAGTCGATTCTAACACCGTAAGTATGACTCCATCTATCCTTTATAAATATTATTAATAGATTGATGATTTTTTTAGAATATATTTTACTGATATCAGAGAGGAAGGGAGAAGGATAGAAACATTAATGAAATATAGAATCACTGATTGGCTGCCTCCTGCACACCCTCTACTGGGGACCAAGCCCACAACCCAGACATGTGCCCTTAACCGAAATCGAACCCAGGACCCTTCAGTCCACAGGTCAACACGCTATCCACTGAGCCAAAATGGCTAGGGTTGATGATTACTTTTTTTAAATCAGTGAAATCTATCCATGAACCATTTAAAATGGTCCCTGTATTTGTTTTGTAAATTCATACTCTAATTTTAAAAGCTATCTATTAGGCAAGACTGCCTCTCTGCCATGATTCCCTTACTTCCTGCAATGATAGCTAAAAGCAGGTTTCTCTAGCATGCGGCACTGCTATTAATTCTATATTGACCTGAAGGGCAAGAGTCCCTGAATTAGCATTAGTGGATTGATGCATTAAGTTCTCATTAAGCTATTGGTATTATATACTAATCGGGTGTCAGCATTTTACAGATAACCCTAAGAAGACCAGGACAGAATTCAGGCTATTGGTTTGAATAGACATGTTGGTTGGGGCTAGCTGGTGGTGTTTTCTGATTTTTTTTTAAAGTAAACTCTGATTGTATCTCACTGATAATTCACCTAAAGGAGATACAATTTTATTGTAAAGTTTCATTTAGTTTTCCTCACTGCACATAATTATCTGTGCAAACTTAGCAAAAAGTTTAAAGTTTAGATAATTACAAGAAAATGACAGGATGAAATCTGCTTCAATGGAAACAAATGTGTTTTCTATTTTTAATAAGACTTATGCGAGTGCTATTTTAGAGGGTGGCAATTTGACTATCGAATGGTTTTAAAAGGGGCACAAGCTTCAGAAATGATGATATGCACAGAATAGATATTTTTCTAAGCTTTCAATTATATCAAGTGGGTCTCGGTATTGCATTCATTTATATATGCTGAATAAAATGTTTTTGTTTACCACAAAAGAATGCCACTTAAGTACTTTCATAAACAAGCTTTCTTTCTTTCTGCAAAAAATAGCAACCAAACTCAATCTTGAAACAAGAGAATCATGGAAATTTCAAGTGTTCTAATAAAGTTGAAAAGGGTCTATGGAGGAGGTTAGGATACTAAAAAAAGAATATGAAGCAACTGGTTAGAAAAAAAAAAAACTTCAATAGAAAAAAATCAGATGTTTTTAGAACTATTGGAGAAAAATGTAGAATTTACATTTGCTCTAAAGCTAATCTAAAAATTGAGTGTAATTCTCTCCTTAAATATATTATTTCTAGATAAAATGGTTTTGCTGACTTTTTTTGCACTACAGTCACATTGTGAAGTATTTGTGATAATCACCACATTCGAATAATTCTAAAAATTTCTAGCTCTTGTTATATCATTACAAATATAGAAGGAAGGCTACACATAGGGTAAAGCTTTTGTTATAAGCTCAAAAACATAACTTTTGTTTAAAAATTTATAATAAAACTGTCTGAAGAATAGTGACTTCATGTTATAAGTCTGATAACAGTTGTATGATATGCCATAAAACAATATTAAAAAGTTTTAGTAAGCTTTCTTCACCACACCCTACTGAGGGCTTCAATGTAAGAAAAAGTATCCAACATTTTAGGTATTAGTAGCAAATAATTCCTTAAAACTTTTCTGTGCCACAGAACATTATTCTCATAAATGTACTGCTTAGAGAAAAATGTAAAATAGTCATCTAGAATTTTTTAAGCAATCTATTTTTCATCTGTTAGACATTATTCCTAATTAGTAATGTATTATTTGTGCCAAAATATCTCTATATTTTAATTTTGTTTCATTTTTTTTAAAAAATGTATCTCTATTGTTCAAAGTATTAGAAATGTCCTCTTTGTCTCCCCACTGACCCCCTTCTAGCCCACACCTGCTGCCCCACCCTAAGGCCTTCACCACACTATTGTCTGTGTCAATCGGTTATGCATACATCTCTAATATATAAACATTAATAAATTTAGTTTCAAAACAAACATCCTGTCATTTAGGTGCTGTTGTCTATGACGTACCCCATGAACTTTCACCTACTTACCCGCATCTCTGGTGTAGAGGCTGGGGATGAGGACACAGTGATGCCCAGAGCGGTGGGTGCTGCTGGTTCTTCCAGGGCACCTCTTGCGATCATCAGTTTAACTCTGTTTCCACACTGCCTGAGGACCTGTGCTACTTGCTCACTGCTCATCCCTGCTAGATCTGTGTCACCGATCTTTAGAATGTGGTCTCCACTGCACAATCGCCCATGCTGAATGAAAAGAGATTGGTTTATCAGACTTTATTTTTATTACCTCATCAGAGAAGTCCTAAATGAGGGAAAGGGAATAAAAAAAATCCATGATACAAAATATCAATAATAGGACACTACACATGGGACTGTGATTTTAACTGTTTTTTAACTACATTTTTGAAGCAGCCTACTATCACTCAATATGATATAAGTAACTAGAATTCGCAAATATTCCTTAAATTGATAGTCAATATAAGCTTCTCAATTTGATTTCTAACTTCTAGATACAAGAAAAGATTAAGCCTTTTTGTGAATTTTTTGAGGGACAGAGAAAGAAAATGCCATTAAATAAAGATAAAGTATAAGTCACTATATAAATATATGTTCCACAAAATATAGTATGAACCACAAGAAAGCAATGAATTAACACCACAATGTTCTGCCTTGCCATTTAAGTTATAAATATTTCTAAAGAATTCATTTGCAGATGATATTATGGTGAGATGAAAATTCAGACAGATGGGGAGTGGCAAGCAGTCTTATGAGCCTCTATACAGTGGCCACTAGGATTTTGTGCAAGGATGAAAATGTTCTGTATTGTCCAATACGGCAGCTACAAGCAACATGAAATGTAGCCAGACCAATTGAGGAACTAAACTTGTAACTTTATTTATTTTAATTAATTTAAATTTGAATTTAAAAAGTGACATCTGGCAATTACCCACGATATTGAACAGTGTAGTTCTATACTGAAAATAAAACTTATTTAACACAAGTCTGTCAACTAAGGGAATTTCACCAGATACTGCTAGATATTGGCTGATATTTTTAAAAATGTCAAACTATTGTGTTACTGTCAATATCTCTGCCAATAAATCTGACTTTCACATACGAATATGAAAAATATTTGATGAACATGACTCCTAAGTTCAAATATACCTGTAAAAGCAAACATCATTATGAAAAGTTACAATCAAAGCACAAAGTACTTACATTAGCTGAACTTTTCTAAGTAAAACATAAATTATAATAAACAACTAAAAATTTGCCACATATATTCCAACATGGCAATTCTAGCATAAATGGCAATTCTTTAATGTACAACTCTCAGTGACAAAAACAGGCCAGGTCTCATAGACAAAGATGATACCAGGGACCCATCACTAAAAGGACAAGATGAATCTTTTGCTTTTTCCTACTACAGCAAACTATTCTTTTTTTCAATAGAATCTTGTGGCCATAAAACAGCTGACTAGGTTTATAAATTTGATTTACAATCATAAAATAAAGAACTGCTACCTCTACAATGATCAAAACCATAACTTGGGCTTTAGTCTGGTGGTCTATTCCTTTAACTTAGGATCAATCTTCCCCTTTCAATGGTATTTCTCCCCAAGTCTGAAAAAAAAACAATTTCGAGACAGTCCAGCAAAACAGAAGAGTCTAACTCGGCTTCTTTGGTATGATCTAAGGCCACAGTTCCTTCTTTCTGGCAGATAATGTAAAAGATGAAGCCACATTATTTAGTAAAACAGCATGAACACCTGTTGGGAGTAGCTTACTTGATCAGCCACTCCTCCCGGCAGAATGGTTTTTACTATTACGCCAGTTGCTTTTCCTCCAACAATGCCAAATCCCAGACCAGATCCATCATTCACCAATTCAATAGTTTCCACATGCTGCCAGTGAACCTGAAAATAAAGCTCCTATAAGAACCCGAACATATTTAGGAAACATTAAAATTTTCATTACAGTTGAGATTTCTGTGAATATTATTTTATGAGTAATATTAAATAATTGAGTTCAAACATAAAAATGAGTCATGTCTATTTTGTTTAGTTATACTTCCCTTTCAAAAGATTGTTACTGCATAATCAACCTTGAAATCATCAACACATCATCACAGTGTCCACCTTCAACCAGGTAAAGATAGGCACTGATTTGGAAGATCCTTTGTAGAACTTTTTCTTTAAAAAAGGAAAGATCAAGGTAAAAACTTTTACATATTAAAAAATGCTTTCTGCATTATCCTGCCTTGCAAGATTCGAAGTTAGATTACTTCTTAAAGTCATCATAGACAGCTAACTATAACAATAATACAGAGTATAACTGACAAATTACACAGCAAACTCAAGATCCTATCTGTCGGCAGATAGAGTCAATTTGTAAAAGGTCTAATTTATTTTCATTTGAGAGATGTTACCAAATAAAAAAAAAAAAAGAAACTATAGAAAATATGGTAAAAATTGTTTTAGAAGCCAGATACTTATCAACATTAAATAACAACTATTCCGGGAGAGATAAAAGAATAAAAAGGCAAAAACTCAAGAAATACAAAGAACCTAAGGAACATTTAAAATAGTTATCTAGAAACGTATAAAAAAAGAAGTAGAAAAATGGGTTCTATTCCTCGTGAAAATCTTACATACGCACTGGATTAGAGTGAGCGGAAACGGTGCTGGCCGCAGATGGGGAGCGGGACAGCACGGGGCTGACCAGCTGAGGCAAGGGGCCCCTGGCGATGACGAGCTGCACGCTGTCTTTGGCTTTCTGCAGGATGCTGATGGCCTGCTGATGTGTGATCGTCTGGTCGAGTGCCTGTCCATTGATGGCAAGGATTTGATCAGTTTCCTTCAATCTTCCATCTCTATCAAGAATGAGAAAGGAGGTAAAAAGATATCTTATGGTTCCCAAGACAGACACAGCTTTTCTGGCATACAGTATCAGATTACTTTAATTCTGTTTTCCGATGTCCACGATTAAGTAGCTTTTTCTGGGACTTTGACTTTTAAAAGCATAGACTTTGGCTCCAGCGGATCTAACGAACTCCCGCCCCCAATTTTAAAGTCCTCTTCTGTCAGCTACCCAACCTTTTCATTGTATCTTGGATGTTCCTATCTCCTACAAATAAAAGCCAGGATGCATATATTTACTGGTTGCTTTAAGTATATTAATAAAACCTCTTTTAAATTATCATGGGCCACATGTATAATTTTCTAAATAGTAATTTTCAAATCTAATCAGAAGAGTCCATTAACTAACATTGAGAACATGTTAGTGTTCTTTCCTTACTAAAAAGTGATTAAGTTATGACTATATTGGAAAGCTACTTTTCCTTCAAAAAGACTTACGTTTTATCATAGCAATGCCAAGGATGTTAAAAAAAAACTGGTTAATATGATTATTTTTAAATTCTTGTTTGTTTTCATTCATTTTGCTTCTCTACATTCTCCCAGGGTGATCAACACTTCCTGGATGTGTATGAACCCCAGACCAGCAGGCCAGTCTCACCTGTGAGCCACACTGCCCTCTTGGATCTCCTGCACAAATATCCCCAGCTCTCCCCGGTTGTCACTCCTCAGTCCCACAACACTGAACCCGAGGCCTCCACAAGAAGGTTTGAGGAGCTCAAAAACTTCTACATGGCGACCCTGTCCAGGAAGCAAAGCAAGAAATAAAATTAAAAGCTAATCCTTGCACTCGTAGACATCTTATTAGTGGCGTTCCTTTGTTTAAAATAAAAAACCAATAAATTATTTTTTTTCTAAAATAACCTTGATCCCTCATAACCTAGAATGAGACATTTTATTTATCTTGGATAGTATTTCTAGAACATAAAATACTGGAGGCCCAGTGCACGAATTCATGCACCAGTGGAGTCCCCCAGCCTGGCCTGTGGGATCCGGCTGAAACCAGCTCTCCAACATCCCCGGAAGGGTCCCGAATTGCGAGAGGGCACAGGCCAGGCCAAGGGACCCCACTGGTGCACAATTGGGGCCAGGGAGGGATATGGGAGATTGGCCAGCTGGGGAGGGACCGAGGGATTACTCCAGGGCGTGTCTGGCCCATCTTGCTTAGTCCCAATTGACTGGACCCCAGCAGGAAGCTAACCAACCGATTGACTATCTGCCCTCTGGTGGTCAGTACACATCATATGACTGGTCAACTGTCTTCCCCCTGGTGGTCAGTGCACATCATAGTGAGTAGTTGAGCGGCCTTAGCATATCATTAGCAAATTAGACTTTGATTGGTTGAACAGATGACGAGGTGACTGGACACAGCATTTCTGGACTTTATTATATAGGATAATACTCAGTTGAAAATGTGATAATTAAAAAAAATAGAATAGAAAAATCTCTGAACCATCCAAACACATAAAATCTACTTCATTTTCATTCCAATTTTTTCAGATGTTATAAATGTCTTAATAAAATATTTAATACTACATTTAATACATATACACTGAGTGGCCAGATTATTGTGACCACCTGACATTTGTAAGCAAATTAGCTATAATTTTGCGCTAAAGTTGCCAGAGGACCAGATCATTATAAACGTCTGAATAGCACAACATACTTAAGTATCATTGCTGATCAAGTTCATCCTATCATGTTAATGGCCTATCCCAATGGAGATGGCTTCTTCCAAAAAGACAATGCTCCATGCCACAGTGCTCATATTATGCAGGAGTGGTTTCAAGAACATGAGGGAGACTTTACCTTGCTTAGGTGGCCCCCACAATCACCAGATCTCAATCCAATTGTGCATTTGTGGGACGAAATTAAAAGAGCCATCAGGCAGCTGGTTCCACAACCATCAAATCTCACAGAACTGGACAGTGGTATTCATCAGGCATGGTGTCAGATGAATCCTCGCATCACCTTTCAACATCTCGTGGAGTCAATGCCAAGAAGAATCGCCGCAGTATTGAAGGCAAAAGGTGGCCCAATGAAGTACTGATGGAGTGGTCATAATAATCTGGCTGGTCTTAATAATCTGGCCACTCAGTATATATTTAATGTATATTTAACATGTTACATAAGATAAACATATAAATATTCTTCAAATTATCCAGGACTTGATTACAATCTTAAGGCATTATACATTCTATCACAACTAAAAAATAAAAAATGTTCTTACCTGGGCCATATTTTTGATCAACTGATCAAATTCATCACAAGCAGTTTTCCCATTGATATGTGGAGTACGTGAAGCTGTAAGTACTTCCAGATTCCCATTGTTTTGGGACGATAAAAATGATTCATTTTGCACAGTAGTAATTACAGCCGGGCTGAGATGTGGAATATGGGTATATTCTACATTTGAAATTGCTGAAGTTGCAATGTTTACCTAAGAGTAATATGAAAATCATTAACAATTTCAACATTCCATAAACAATTAAATAGAAAACATCCCAAAAGCGGTAATAATGAAGTACATACCAAATTTCAAACTGGTTATGCCTTTTAATGAAGCAATTATATTTCAAAAATTTATTTCAATGGGAGAAATTAAAATAACATGCAAAGAACTGTGTAGATGTGCAATGCGTCACTATTTATTAGATAACAAGATATTTTAAAACTAATTATATCTGGTGTTCAACTTTCAGGGTACTCATTAAAACACACGTAAAAACATACACACCCGTATATACAATAATGTAAAAAAAAATTGGTTGTAGAACAATGTATAATATAATTCAATGAACTTTGTTTTCTGTATAAAACAAACAAGCAATACTAACACTAGTTATTCCAGACAGACGGGACTCCAGGGGGCCATTTCCTTTCCATACTGTGTGAATTTTTATAACAATGTACGTAGCAAAGAATTTGGTCTTCCCCAAAAAGCAGTGTGGCTCTTGTCTGCGGTGTCTAGGAAGTAAATTCTAAACCCCTGGGATTTCCCAGACACTAGGAGTATCTTTGTTATTCATGGTAGGCCTCAAGGTCACAAATTCTGAGACTATGGTCAGCCACGGAGGCAATCAATCAATGAATCATACCTATGAAATTATCTATAAAATAAAGAGAAAGGGTCATAACGACCGATTACGGCCAAAGGCTCCACCAGACCCGTAATCAGTGCTGGGTCGCCAGGGCCACAGGGTGACCCAGCACTGACTGGGGCCGCTGTGGGCGCCTTGACCCTGCACTTACTGCTAGGGGGCTGCAGATCCGGCCAGGAGAGAGGCTGCAGAGAGAGGCAGAGTCTGAACCGTAGCTTCTGAGGCAGCGGTTGATCAGAACTTGCCTCTCTCTCTCTCCCCCAACCTGACCAACATCTGCACCTCCATTTCTCCCAGGCCTCCACCAGGGCTGATTAGCTCCACCTTTCTGATCAGGCCCCGTTGATAGCCCCAGAGATGCTGACTGGCATAGAAACTGAACAATCAGAACCAAATCTGGGTCAACTCTAAGAAGCCAATGGCTCATAGAAGGCAGAGCTTTTGACACTGATTGGGATAGAAACTGACCAATCAGAACCAAATTGGCTGGCAGAGGAGGGCAGCTGGGGGTGAGATCAGGTCTGCAGGAGAGGGCAGTTGGGGGGCGGGATCAGGCCAAGGCTGTTGGGGGTGAGTTCAGGCCAGCAAGTGAGGGCAGTTAGGGGCACTCAGTCAGGCAGGGCAGAGAGGTTAGGGGCAATCAGGCAGGCAGGCAGGTGAGTGGTTAGGAGCCAGCGGTCCCAGATTGTGAGAGGGATCGGGCCTAAACCGGTGGTCTGACATCCCCTGAGGGGTCCCCAATTGGAGTGGGTGCAAGCTGGGCTGAGGGAATCTCCCCTCTGTGAATGATTTTCATGCACTGGGCCTCTAGTGTTCAAATAAAAACTCTGAACACAGAGCTCAAGTGAGCTTGCTGGTTAGCAATATCGCCATGCATAGATTCAGGGGAAGATACCTCCTAAGAAAAATAGAAGCTTTGATTTGAAATCCTAACAGACCGAGCTCTGGGTCTCCTCCTTTAGCTAATATTTGACCTGTAATCTTTCGGTAAAATAAACCATACCCATGAGTTTAATAGCCCAGTAAGTTCTCTGGTCCTTCAAGTTAAATGTTGGAGGGTCGTTTTGGAAACAAACCTCCTAAACTTGCAATTGGTTCTGTCTTGTGGCGATTCTTTCCTCTAACTCAGTATTTGAGTTTAACTCCTTTGCTGTTGCTCTCAAAAGTCTTGGGCAGTGCCCTAACTGATTTGGCTCAGTGGATAGATCGTCGGCCTGTGACTCAGGGGTCCCAGGTTCGATACCAGTCAAGGGCATGTAGTACCTTGCTTGCAGGCACATCCCCCATAGGGGGTGTGCAGGAGGCAGCTGATCAATGTTTCTCTCTTATGGAGGTTTCTAACTCTCTATCCCTCTCCCTTCCTCTCTGTAAAGAATCAATAAAAAAAAAATTTTTTTTAATGTCTTGGGCAGAGTTGCCAATCTGGAGGACTTCAAACTTCACAAACCAGCAAATTCCAGATAATGATGTAATGTAAACAACAAAAGAAATAATTCCATTTTGGAAAAGTATTCTATAATTACTTTTGTGTGCCTGCTACAAGGAGCCCCAAGTTAAAGCTAAATAAATGACAGAAGAGTGCAAACAGCCAATCCTGAGTTCATATTTCTATAGGTGTCTGGACTCTAACTTTATACCTATAATTACTTATCAGCAAGGTGATACCAATTGCATTTCGGGATCACTCTGGGAAATCATCCCCTTGCACTGTGTCCCCAAAGCCCCAGCTACACTGACCACTTCGCCCTTCCTCAAACTGCCAAGTTATTCCCTTTACCAGTCAGGGACATCCTTCCCCCAAGTATCCTCATGCTTCCTTCTTTCATTCAAGTGTGCTCAATGCCACCACACAAAAGTCCTCCCTGACAACGCTATTTAAGAAAGCATTCTGCCGTTACACTCCATGACCTTACCCAGCTTTATTTTCCTTCATGGTGCTTATTACCACCCAGCATGTACCCTGTTGCCATGGAGTGTTCATTCCAATCTGTCAAGACAGACTAGAATGTGGAATTCTCCAGTGGAGGAATCTGACTATTTTTTTTTCTGAATTATATCCTCATTACCTAGAAGAGTGCCTAGCACAGAGTTGGCATTCAACAAAGATTTGCAGAATAAATGTCTATTCATTTTATAAGGACCTACTCTGATATCTTCCCAACAAGCCTCCAAATAACTTTATTTTCATTTTACAGATGACAAAATTAGCAAAGTCACACTCAGTACATAGCAGACACAGTATAAGTTAGCTTTTTTTTCATCATGGCATTCTTATCATCTTTGTATAATAGATATGGAAACAAGTCATTTAAGAGATCATTTCTTCAAATAAGATATTAGGTAAAGATGTTCCACTAACAGAAATAATCAAAATATTTCACAATGTATCACCCAATCTGTGCATAAGAGCTACATATCCTTAAAAATAAAACAGAAAACTCAACAGCTTACCAAAGTTATCAATTATTCAACCATAATAATTGCTATTTTCAAACATGGATGAAAAACAGATCAATGTGCTTAGACGAGGCTTCTGGGAATACTTTCAAATGGGTATTTTAAATCTAGAGCAGGCACATGATCAATTATTATTCTTTCAAAAGCAAGCTTCTTATGCCAAACCTGCTTATTTTTTTATCCTGAGCCACGGCACTTCAATGAAGCCTGCCAGCAGAAGATACACTGCTCAGGTTGAAGCAGATGGCATAATGAAATTTTTGACATGCTGAGGATCCCACACACCCGGACCTAAGGCCTATGGGGTATTTTACAGGGAAAATATTTGGATTTCTACTATGGTGAGCCAGGATGAACACATCACATTCCAGGAACAGAGGGTATCCATATGAAGTTAACTGATGAGGTATAAGCGGCGGGCATCCCACGGGTAAAGCTATAGGACCAGAGCAAGTATATTATTATATGAAAATGTATAAAAGTGTTAAATATCAGTGTTTTCTCCAAACATGTGTGAGGCTTAACCAATGTCAATGACTCCTCCTGTCTCCTCCTGGCCCTTGAGGTTCACATAAATAGAGCATTACACTACTTGAAATAAACCAGAGAAAGACAAGTGTCACAGGATCTCACTCGTATTGTTCACGGAATCTAATGAACAAAACAAACTGATGAATAAAACAGATCCAGAGACATAGAAACATGGAAAACACTGTGGAATCTCAGAGGGAAGGCAGAGGTGGGTAGGCGGGTGGGAAGAGATCAACCAAATAACTTGTATGTATATATGCATAGCCCATGGACATAGATAATAGGGTGGTGAAAGCTTGGGGTGGGCTAGAAGGGGTCAATGGGGGGGGGGAGACATTTAATACAATAAAGAATTAATTTGAAAAATCAATGGAAAAATATCCTTGGGTGAGGCTTAACAAAAAAAATACACAAACCAACAATAAATCTTGTGAATAAAATAATTAAGGGATCAAACACATAAAAACTATAATTTAATTGTGTTATCATACAAAAGGCTTACTTTTAAATTTTCAAGTTTATGCCCATAAAAAAGCACAAAGCCCCCTATAGATTTTGCTATGATTTTATTAAAACAGCTTTCTGAACTACTCTGCTTGAGAAATGAGAATGGATTTTATTCTCCTTGATAAGCTTGTTCGTATGTTTATGAACAAAAATTGTTTAATAAAAATAACCTGATTCCCATCTTGCTTTATAGAATACTAGAGGCCCAGTGCATGAAATTTGTGCGTGGGGAGGGGTGTCCCCACAACCTGGGACCTCCTGGGAGATGTCTGACTGCCAGTTTAGGCCTGATCCTGCAGGGATCCCTGTGGGATTGGGCCTAAACTGGCAGTTGGACATCCCTCTCGCAATCCAGTACCGCTGGCTCCTAACCACTCACCTGCCTGCCTGCCTAATGGCCCCTAACCACTCTGTCTGCCTGCCTGATCACCCCTAACCGCTTGCCTGCCTGCCTGATCACCCCTACCAGCATCTGCCTCGGCCTCTGCCACCACAGCTTCGTCAGAGTGACATCCGGAAGGTCATTTGGCTGTCCGGTCTAATTAGCATATTATACTTTTATTATTATAGATTAAGTAAACAGAAGGAAACATAACTATGGTGATTTTTACATAGAGATAAACAATTTGTATAATTTATGGAAGTTGTCAGTAAATGAACAATAGTTACCAAATAACTATGTGTTCTCTATTTAATGTCTGGCTGAATATTTCAGTCTAAAAGGCCTTTTATGTTCTTAGTAAATAAACATATAAATTAATGGGTTTTAATTAGTTTTAATACCTAAAACATAATTCAAATAAAGATTATGTAAAGTATCCAATTAAAAAATTGTCAAATTCTTCTTAAATGAAACACCTTCTTAGTATTTAGAAGTCTAGGAGAAGCCCTCTTGTAAGATGCAGTTAAAACCAGTATGTGGTCATTATTCTGAAAGATCAGATAAAGCAGAAATAATAACAAAGGACAAATATATAACTTAAGCACTTTATTTTAACTTAAAACATATGTATATTCATTCACAAATATCTTAATAGTGGGAGGGTTCAACCTTCTTTCTTGCATAAATCAAATTCATATAAGAAGGCATTATTTTCAAATTCAGCCTCTGAACACAGAGCAGGAATTTTGAACACTTGGGAAACAACTCCATGAAAGAAATTTAAATTTTTATGAACTTTCACTCAATGTTTTACAGTTTAGTCAAAGACAACCAATTCACCAGGAACAGTTTTATCCATTCATCTATGCAGTTTTTCAAAACAATTTAAATAAATTTTCATAAATTTTTGTCATAAGTTTATATATTATACTAGAGGCCCTGTGCATGAAATGCATGTACTGGGGGTGGGGAGGGGATGTGTATGTGTGTGTGTACCTCAGCCTGGCCTGTGCCCTCTCGCAGACCAGGACCCCTCACTCCTTACTGCTAGCCTACTTGCTGCTCCTTCCTTAGCACTGTCACAGAGGCTCTGGCTACCGTCACTGTGCTCGCCAGCTGTGAAACTGGCTTTTGGCTGAGTGGTGCTTCCCCTGTGGGAGTGCACTGACCACCAGGATGCAATCCTGCATTGAGCGTCTGCCCCCTGGTGGTCAGTGCGAATCACAGCAACCAGTCGTTCTGGTCATTCTTCTGTAATGGTCGCATAGGCTTTCAGTATATAGATTAGAGGCCTGGTGCACGAATTCGTGCACGAGTGGGGTCCCTTGGCCTGGCCGGTGATATGGGCCAATCAGGGGGGCTCACCTAGTCCAGATCATAGCCAATTGGGGCCAGCAGGGGATGGGGAGGCTGTGGAAGGTACTGATCAGGGTAATCGGGGCCGGCTGTCTAGGGGGAGGGGCTGTGGGAGGTTGGCTGGAAAAACAGGGGGAGGAGAACACATGGGAGGTTGTGATCAGGGCAATTGGGGAGGGACCACGGGAGGCTGGCCGGCTGTGGGAGGTTGGCTGTAGGAGTGCACTGACCATCAGGGGGAAGCGCCTGCATTTAGCGTCTGCCCCCTAGTGATCAGTGTATGTCATAATGACTGGTCGACTGGTCATTCGGTTGCTTAGGCTTTTATATATCCTATATAATCCTTTATAATCCTATATAATAAAAAGGCTAATATGCAAATAAACTGAACTGAACAACCAGTCACTATGACGTGCGTTGACCACCAGGGGGCGTGTATGGAACATGGTGGGCATTGGCAGCCGGTTGCAGAGCATGGAGCACGGCGGGCATGGGCAGCGTTGGGATGGTGGAGCAGTTGAGTGCAGGTGCCAGACAAGGTGGTGCGCCAGTCGCTGTCATCGGGTGAGCCTCTAGTGGTTAATGAAAATTCTTTGCTCCCGTGTGCCGCAGTCTGCCCATCACTCACACCTGCTGCCGGTGCCAGCCCTGATCACACTTGCTGCCAGCATGGGAGCCACCACTCGCACCCACTGCTGGTGCCTGGCACTGGTCCCAATCACTCAGCTCTGTCAGCAGGTGTGAGAGGCAGCTGCTGGCCCCGACTGCCCCTCAGGGCTTCTCCACTTCCCCCTGCTCCTGAGGGGCAATGAGGCCCAGAAGCCGCCTCTCGCACCTGCTGCTGACAACAGAGCCGCTGCTTACACCCACTGCCAGTACCAGCCCTGCACGCAGCTGCAGCAGGCCCTGGCGCCACTGTTTCTCCTCACTGCCAGTGTCCAGCACCGGTCCCAGTCACTCAGCACCATCAGTGGGTGAGCCTGTCAGCACGTGGGAGTGGCAGCAGCAGGAGCAGGGTAGCTGCCAGACAAGGGACCAAGGGCCACAGTGGGAGGGGACGGGCAAGGGCATGGAGGATGGGCTGAGACCCGTCTCCGTGCCCACCGCAGCCTTGTGGCTCACAGTTCCTTTCAAGGTGCACGAATTCATGCACTGGGCCCCTAGTGTAAATAATAAGCCACAGAATTGTAAAAATATTTATAACTAACATAAATAGTTACACTTTTTGATAAATACACACTTACTTGATAAGCACTACAGAAGCACAAAGAAGAAAATATCTGGATAAACAAGTGTTTAATGCTCTGGACAAAAGTCAGCATGTCATACAGAAGAAATGGACAGAATCCTTTCACCCAGAAAGTCACGTATTTGGAGCCAGTGTGCTGAGAGTTCCTCCTGCTTATAGTAGTATCCCCAGGAAACAAAAAATCACCTTTAGTTCTATATATAATTAAGCTCACCCTGCGGGAATAGCTCTATCAGAGTAACCCTTCCACTATGAGCAATTAAAACATTTATATGAAGAATTATTTTTTTAAAAATTAGTTTTAGCCCTGGCCAGGTTGCTCAGTTGGTTGGAGCGTCATCGTGTACATCAAAAGTTGCAGGATCAATCCCTGTCAGCTTACACACATAGTGGAGGCAACGGACTGATGTTTCTTTCTCACATGGAAGTTTCTCTCTCTCTCCCCCTTTCTCTCCTTAAACATATCCTTGGGTAAGGATTTTTTAAACCGTTAAAAATACTTTAAATATATAAAGAACAACACATCACTCCTGTTATGTTCTATGCATTAGGAACAACTCAATAAGCCCAGCCTACACTCAAGAGAAGGGATCACACAAAAGCATGAAGAGATCAAACAAGACAGAGATAATCTTAAAAGCTAATAGGGCTACCACAGCAAAACAGCTGGAAGCCAAGACAGAGGGAAAATCTTATAAACCCACCACAGCAAAAAGCATTTTATCTTCCAAGAAAAATAAAAGTGACGACTGACTTAACCCACTGCAGGTGGATCATGAGCACTCTCGTTTTCATATTACACAGTGTTTTACAAAAATGGTAAAGGCATGCCTTAAAATTAAATACCCATTGCATTCTAAAGTTATTTATTACATGTTCTTACAAGCTAGTATCTTTTTCAAGTATGATACCTTGTAAAACATTTTTTTGTACTGGTTCAATAGAAACTTATCTGCCACTGGATAAAGCTAGAAATAAAACTACTGGTGCCCATTGTGTTAAGTGAATCAATGAAAGAAGACAACAAAATTTAAAAATTAAGAAGAACATAAATACTTGACAACCTAGAGCTTTCAGAACACCTCCTCCCTGCACATGTCACAAAGTATCGTGTTGTCTCAGATTTGCACAAAAAAAAAATAAATAAATAAAAATAAAAATAAATAAATAAATAAATTAGTAGGCAGGAAGAAAATGATTCCTGGTGGAATTTCCCTAATGCAGAAACAACTGAAGAGCACAAAAAGAATGTAAAAATGGGAGTAAATCAATAGCAATTGCTTAAAACAATAAACAATCTAAACTTACTGAGTTTTAAATACATGGAGACTTAAATTACTGCAAGATAATCACACACAAAACACAGGAGTAGAGTAAATAGGGCTTAAGTGCATTAAGTTTCTTGCAATTTTCAGGAAGTAGTGACAATACTAACTAAAGTAAAAATAAAAAATATTAAGGTTTGACAGATATCTGACAAATAACTCATATCTGGCCTATATAAAGAAAACTCAAAATGTAATACTTAAATACATATTTGCAATTAGAAAATCAATAAAAACATTTCAGCGATGTGGATATATGGATTTCAAATAAGAATATAAAAAATGTTCAGCATCGTTGCTCATTAGATAAATGCAAATGAAAAGCATAAAGAATCTATATACACACTGAGTGGCTGGATTATTATGATCGCTTGACGTTTGTAGGTAAATTAGCTATAATTGTGCGCTGAAGTTGCTAGAGGGCCAGACCATTATAAACAGGGAATCAGGTTGTTTACCATGACAGAAGTGATTTCTTTTTTCAGAAGATATGGGTAAACAATGCGATTTAACAGCCTTTTAATGTGGGATACCCTATATAATAAAGAGGGAATATGAAAATTGACCGTCACTCTGGTCAATCTGCACCCACAGCTGAGGCTAAGTTCCCATAACGAGCCTTAAGGAGCAATCAGCAGGGACTTGAGGCTGTGCGCTCACCTACCTCCTGTATGGGGCTTGACAGGGGACCTCAGGTCGTGCCTTCCACCCGCAGGGCTTGACAGGAGACCTCAGGCTGCTCCCCCTGGCCCTGGCACCAGGTCAGAGGAACTCAGACAGCACCTTCTTCCCTGGTGCCAGGCTGGGGGACCTCAGGCCATGCCCCCCCGCCCTGGCTCCAGGCCAGGGGACCTGAGGCTGTGCCCCCCACCCAGTGGGACTTTACGGGGGCCCTCAAGGTGTGCCCTCTGCCCTGGTGCTGGGCCAGGGGACCTTAGGCCATGACCCCCACCGCATCACCAGGCCAGGGGACCTCAGGCTGTGCTCCCCTGCCCTGGTGCCCAGGGGACCTGAGGCTGCACTCCCCACCTGGCATGGCTTGACAGGGTGGGACCGGCCAGGTCTGGATCTAGCCCAATGAAGGAGGGCCATCCAGGTTTGGGTCTTGAGCGATTTTGAGGTGCACGTGGGTGGTTGAAGACTTGACTCTGGGTTCCATGGTGCACCCCAGACTCTGACAGGAGGAAGATTTTCATATATGTTTTACTAATTTTCTTCAATCTCTGACACTTCTATTATAGAGAAAGGGCAAATAGCAATATTAAAATATTTCCTCTAATTAATCCCCTTTTAATGTGCACAAATTTCGTGCACTGAGCCACTAGTATGTGTGTGTGTGTATATATATATTAGAGGCCCGTTGCATGAAGAGAGTCGTGCAATAGGCCTTCCCTTCCCCTGGCTGCTGGCAATGGTGTTCCTCCAGCACCTCCGGGACCCAGGCCTTTGCTGCTCTGGCCAGAGCCTTCAGTCTTTGCTCTGCAGCTTCCTGCCTACATATGCAAATTAACTGCCATCTTTGTTGGGTTAATTTGCATATTCTCCTGATTGGCTGGTCAGTGTAGCAGAAGGACAATCAATTTACATGTTTGTCCATTATTAGGTAAGATATATACACTGAGTGGCCAGATTATTATGACCACCCCATCAGTACTTTGTTGGGCCACCTTTTGCCTTCACCACTGCAGCGATTCTTCTTGGCACTGACTCCATGAGATGTTGAAAGGTGATGTGAGGAATCTGACACCATGCCTGATGAATAGCACTGTCCAGTTCTGTGAGATTTGATGGTTGTGGAACCAGCTGCCTGATGGCTCTTTTAACTTCATCCCACAAATTCTCACTGCGACTGAGATCTGGTGATTGTGGGAGCCACCTAAGCAAGGTAAAGTCTCCCTCATGTTCTTGAAACCACTCCTGCACAATATGAGCACCATGGCATGGCATACTGTCTTATTGGAAGAAGCCATCTCCATTGGGATACGCCATCAACATGATAGGATGAACCTGATCAGCAATGGTACTTAGGTATGTTGTGCTATTCAGACATTGTTCCACATGAATTAAAGGGCCCAAATCATGCCAGGAAAACATGCCCCAAACCATAACACTGCCCCCACCAGCTGGAAGGGTTGTACTCATGCATGTGGGGTGCATGCTTTCATGCTGTCTCTACCAAATTCTCACTCTGCCATCTGCATGATGCAACTGGAAACGTGATTCACCAGACCACATGACCTTTTTCCAGTACTCAACTGTCCAATCCTTGTGTTCCTATGCGAATTGAGACACTTTATCTTGGTAACTGCAGACAGCAAAGGTGTTCAAACAGGTCTTTGGCTTCCATATCCCATACAATGGATGCAGTGTACAGCTAATTTGCCTACAAATGTCAGGTGGTCATAATAATCTGGCCACTCAGAGTGTGTGAGTGTATGTGTGTGTGTGTGTGTATCCCATGTTCAAAGTCTGTTAAATCACGTTGTTTACCGATATCTTCAGGAAAAAAAATCACTTCTGTCATGGTAAACACCCTACTTCCCTATTTATAATGGTCTGGCCCTCTAGCACCTTCAGCACAAAATTATAGCTAATTTGCCTACAAACGTCAAGTGGTCATAATAATCTGGCCACTGTGTGTGTGCGTATGAATACACATATATACACACACACACACACAGAGACTGCATTTATATAAAATTCAAATACTTTTTATGGGATAAAAGTCAAAACAGTGTATTATCTGACTTTTATCTGGAATCTAAAAAAACTAGACTCATAGAAAGAGAGAGCAGATTAGGGGTTGCCAGAGGTTTAGTGCAGGAAGAAATGGAGAGATGATGGTCAAAGGTACCAACCTCCAGTTATAGGATGAATAAGTTAAGGGATATATACATCGTGGTGACTACAGTGAACGATACGGTACTGCACACTTGAAAACTGCTAAAAGAGTAGATCTTAAATGTCTTCACCACACACACACACACACACACACACACACACACACACACACACAGGTAATTATGTAAGTTCATGGATAACTCACCCAATTGTGACATTCATTTCACAATTATACGTATGTCAAATATCATGTTCTATATCTTAAACTTACATGATGTTATATATTAATTATATCTCAAATAGGCTACACAAAAATAGTGATTCCTTTCAGGGAGAAGGTTAGGACTGACTGAGGGGACACCAACAGTCTTAGGAGAGGTGATGACTATCTATATTTTTATTTAGGTGAAGGGTTATATGTGTATATTTGATTTCTAAAAAATCCTTGAGCTATATAATTTTGCCCTTTACTGTAAACGTTTTCTAAACATTTTTTTTTAAAGTTTGCAAAATAACTGATACAACCAGAAGACAGAACCTGGACACCCCAATGAATGACATAAAATTATGTCTCTTTAAAAAAGTAGAAATAGCCTCTCAATATCAAGCTAAACCTCTTATGACACTGAATTTACAGTGCAATTCCCAGGCGTGAAATTCCATGTCTATCTGGAGACGGAGCTTCCTCTATACTGTGGTGGATGACCCTCCTCAGGTTCTTATGAACTTAACGGGCTCCCAGAATAAATCCTTTAACAGGGACTCAAGTCAATATGAATCAATGGCAAATGTGTTTTACCCCCAACAATTACACATTTTTGAAACTTGTAATCATTTATCTGCAAATCAAATTACAAGAAGAAAAAATAACTATTAGTTAATCTTAATACTTTTACACACTGGTACTAAGCTGACATAATTGAGAGATTTCAAAATTATAAACTGCTTTTTATGTTTTTTTTTCAATAATAATACCTATTTTATAAAATTAATATAATTCCAAAAATAGCCAAAAAATCAATGACTTAAATATTTTGATTACATTAATATGATCTAAGTACTTAAGCTTAACCAAATTATTCAAGTATGCAGAGTCACGTAACTAAATCTACTACAAAAATATTGAAATATTGTCTTCTTAAGTTTCATCTATCTTTCCTGGGCTGTTAATTGAAAAGGAAGTTAATGTGTTTAGTTCTATTTTAATGGCCAACATCAATCTCTCCAAAGTACTGTCTACAAAGATGACTGCTTAGGATTAAAAGGAATTTACTTGTGGTTCTGTTACTGCAACGTTGACTGCTCAGTATAGCAACGTGAATAAAATGGTCCAAGCACTATGGACACTTGATGGGCATTACATTTCTATCGTTGGAAAGCCAAAATGCATATTATCTTGAAGGAAGCAAGAAAAATGACCACTTCTTCGGCAACCCTAATTTCACAGACTTCAACAAAATTTATAAACATATATAGCTAGCTTGATTTCCCATTTTTCTGTTTGTAATTCCTTAATATAACGAGAAATAAGAAATAGGCTCTCTCAGGGAATCTGACGAAACAGGCGTACCTCAGAGAAAGGGAGATTTTTTTGAAATCTGCACCTTGTCCTTTTTTTTTTTTTTTCAAAACAACAAGAACAACAAAGTGAATTTACAAAAAATGCTGTAAAACACTCTCTGGAACTGGTCCCAAATATGAAATGCAAAAACGGACAGGATGGTGAGGGTATTCAATGATATACAGCACCTAAAATCATAGCAATCACAGGAAAAATATTTTTTATACATAACAGAACTGCATTTCAAGTTTGCAACCAAAGGAGGCCTCCTTTTACATACATCTTTCAGTGAAATACTGATTAGAGCACAACTCTGATGCATTATTGAACAGGCAAAAACCCTAGCACAATAATTGATGGTGGCACTTTGATTTAATGATCCTTATTTTTAAAGCTAATCAAAGAAATTGAGTTGCATGTTCAAAGGGGATTAACTTAATGTGATGAGACGATTTTGGACATGAAGTTGCTCACAGCTCCTGAACTAAACAAGATACAAAATGTAGCAGCAAGCTGTATAGGGGTGAGGGCCATTTTCAAATTAAATAAGCATAATTTTACATTTTCCATGAGACCTTCCTTTCATTCATTCAAATACTTAGTGAGCACTTCAAATATTCAAGATATTGGGCTCTAGTTGAAGAGAAAGTAATTAAAGAGGCAAATAAATGCTTTCTATAATCACTAACATGTTAAATATCCTATAAAATTACTCCACCAGGATTAGTTCACCCACCTTTCTTTTACTAGATAGGATTATTGAGTAGCAAAGCAGATAGTGGTCTAAAATCCACATAATTTGCAGATATTTTAAAGTAGCTGTTGACTATCATCAGCTGATCAATTTAAAAGGTAAGGAGATTGAATTTAGAGAATAATTCCTTAACCCAAGAATGTTTAGCTAAATAAAAACTGTTTTTAAAATGAATAGTCATTCCAAGTGATCAAGAAGCAAATTCTCTGCTCCTGTCCCTATGCATAAAGTGCATAGTTTCAGTGCCATATTGGTCTTAAAATCGCCCTGTGCTAAAAAGGATAAACTATGAACATGAAACTCAAGATGGAAAGCCAAGAACACTTAAACCTCAAGAAGAAAATGTATTAAAGAGTAAGGTTCTTGTCTTCTCCCTTTCGGTATTTAGACATCTATAAATGGATGATTACCAACCTACCCAAGCCAAGGCTGATTGCATTAGCTTAGTGATAAGATTAAGTACAAGACTTTGTACTGTTACACAATGTCATCAACTTAAGTGAGAGGCCAAGCAGCAGGTTATGCTATTTTATAATCTTCCCGTTTTCAGACAAAACTGCTTCTATAAATATTTTATTCATTCTTAAAATGAGATCATAAAATATATTGATTAAAATGCATACTCACTAAAATGTTGGCCACAGACAGCATAATGAAGAGTACTCATGTATATTTTGTAAAATAATTTTTAAAGGAGGTCTAAATTTAACTGTTTAGAAATACTCTACATAAAAGAATCAGACACCCCACCACCAATTTCCTAAGACATATATGAACACTTTGATAAAAACTAGAAAATAACTTGAAATTAAAACAGTCACAGTTTTGTTTTAAACTATTTTTGTTACGCATTGCTATAAAAATATTTTTAAGTTTACCACTTAAAAAAAGTTGGGTCCAATAATGAAATAAAATATAACAAGATTATTTAATCTATCCCCTGACTTTCCACTAAGATTCCAATTAGATTTCCCTAATTTCAAAAACAGTGGTTTTTCTGTCACACTATTTGATTATTACAATAATACCTTTATTTTTTTATTCACATTGCCGTAGGGGCGGGGTGGAGAGGTATCTGCGGTAGGATGACAAAGGAAAATGACAGCAAATTCTTATCACCTCCTCTTATCAGGAGCAAGTCTATTTCCCCACCCACTGAATCACTGGAAAAAGTTCTTGATGGAATAGTAAAATTATTAATCTTTTAAAATCTTGACTCGTGTGTACAGCAAGCATGTCAAACTCAAGGCTAACCCAGGCCAAAGAAATGAGGCATGAAGCCCACAGGTTATGAGTTTGACATGCTTGGTATATAGTATATCTTTTTAAAGTACCTGAACTGCATAAAAAATAAAATCATTGTCTAGAGAAAAAACCCACTATTACTTGAGTTGTGACCTGAACTAGCTATAATTTTTTTTTCATGAGCATCATTATTACTTAAAAAAATTACTGAATATCAAAAACTGATTTCTTAGCTATATGGCAGATAATTTCTTGAAACGAAGGAAGCCTGTCACTTCAAGCAAAACAACTGACAGTAATTGTTGCCATAATAAAATCTGAGCTTTCAAGTCATAGTTAGAATTTTGGAAAACTTGTATTTGTCACCTTAAGCATGACAACTTTCCATAATTTAAAAACTCTATTAATAAGATGAGAAGCTCCAAGTATAATTTTTTTTGTATTATACAATGAAGAACTTTCCACATTTTCCAGATGACCAGTATGATACAAAATTATGCAAAGGTCTGAAATATTAAACCCAGCCAGTGTTGCCAGTGTTGCTCAGTGATTGAGCATCAACATATGAACTCGGAGGTCACAGTTCTATGTGAGGTCAGGGCACATGCTCTGGTTGCCAGCTTGATCCCCACTGTGGGGCGTGCAGAAGGCAACCGATCAATGACTCTCATCATTGATGTTTCTATCTCTCTCTTCCTCTCTCTTCCTCTCTGAAATCAATAAAAATATATTTAAAATAAAATAAAATATTCAAAGAGCAAGAGAAACAGACTTTAATACAAAATTTTCACTGATTTAGTTTCAGATTCTACACTGTAACTAAACTTTGAGAAACTACTAAGAAGAGCTTTATAGCCCTAACAAAGAAAGATACCATACTCACAAGTATCTAAAAAGGCTATATTTCAACTTTTCCAAGCTAAATATCTGTGTGACATCAGATTTTCTCTAAATGTATCAACTAAGTAAGATCACAAATCCAAACAAATCAACTGCATAAGCAGATATGAGAATCCAGTTATCTTCTATTAAGCTACATTAGAGATGAGCCAACATGTAAAGCAATGCCACTCTTCTCACTAATCTTCTATATATATAAAAGGCTAAGTGACCATCCGACTGCCTGACTAGCTCGTATATATGATGCATACTGACCACCAAGGGGCAAACACTCAACACAGAAGCTGCTGAGCTTTGTGACTTGGCAGCTGCGGTTCTCGGGTGACACACCCCAGAACCAGAGAGGAGGGAGCCTGATTCCTCTCGGGTCTGCACAATTCCACCTTTGGCCATGGGTGCACAAATCCGTTATCGGGCCACTAATTTTTAACTGTCATGGGTTTATTGCAGCTAGTTTAAAATTATTAATAAATAAAAATTTAAAACATTTCTCAATTTTAATTTCTAACCTCATAAACACTGATGTATAAAAACCACATAAACAAAAGCACGTTGTAGTCCTTGGTAATTTTTAAGAATAAAATCAGGTCATGAGACCAAAATGTTTGAGAACTATTGCCTTAGACAATTAAATTTCAAATAGGAGGAGAAGGAATAAGAAGAGAACTAATATTTATTAAGTGTTTGGTAAGCATCAGGCTTGCCTTAAGGTCGCTAGATCCATGTTATTTAGTTCCCATTTTACAACTAAAGAAGGGAAAAAAGAGGGTCAATGAAGAGATACAAACACACACACACACACACCACATGTGTATTTTCATTTTAAGAAATAAACCCTTGCTTATCAAGGAAATCACTGAAAGATGTTTATGAGGACAGTGAAACAGAACATGACACAGCTTCATGATTAAGACCTCGGTTCTCAAGCCAGCCTACCTGCCTTCAAATACTAGCTTGACCACTTAACTTCTGTGCCTCTGTTTCCCCATCTGTAAAATGAGGAAAATATTATCTATTTCATAATATTGTTGTAATGATGAAACAGGTAACTGTACAGAATAGTTCACAGTTAGAACTTAATACCTGCTAATTGCTATGATGAGGAGTAGGAAGAGGAGGAGAAAGAGAAGATCTTATCAATATGGTTACTATGAGAAAAACTCCAAATATTCAATGCAACTTCATTTACTTGGCTAATTTGTTTAGATTAAATATTAGTTCTCTAATAAGGAAGCATAGATTATTAATGTACAACATTGTGGGTATTTAAAAATATTCATGTACTCATTAATTAAGCAATCATTTGTTGAATGAATCAAGTATCATGTTAGGTAGAAGGTATTCAAAGATGGAAATGACATGGTTTTTATTCCCAGCAAGTGGACTCCAAGCAAACCTGAACTACAATCCATTCATTCCTACACTGCTGTGCATGCTGGTGCAGAACCAATGGCAAGTGCAGCACAGCACATACACCCAGTCTAGGCATGTGTGTTGATGGGTATTTGCAGAATGTCTTTTCTTTATTTAAATCTCAACACTTCTGTGCTTTCTTAGCAAAACTGCCAAGGGGAAAAATGTAAAGAATGTAGCTTAAGCAAAAATAATGTTCTTATCAAAAATGCTGACACAGAAAATTTCTACATAAAAGGGGAAAAGATATCAAAATGAAGTTAATCTAACTTAAATGTCAAGACAATAGTAATTCAGAAAAATTAAAATTCAGGCAAACAACATGTTAGAATTTTTGCAGTGGTTTTCCTATCAGTCCTACATTTTCAGAAGACAAAATGGACTCGCTGTTCACAATCTGCTTAGAGAAAAATAAAAATAAAACAAAACGTTACAGGCAAGTACAAATACAAACAAGGGTGGGCAAAAGTAGGTTTACAGCTCATATTGAAAAAAAACACACAGGTTGTGATAATTACACAGCTTCATTAATTCTGTTTTGTGTAATCACCACTATAAACCTCTATATATGAAAATGAACACATGAAGACTAATATTACTTTGCCATATTGCCTCTCCATTCCACTATTTTCATTTACTTTAAAGTTGAGCATAATTATAAATAAAAGCAGAATGAAAGTTTTAGTTTATATTTTAAAGGCTCAGAACTTGGTTAAAATGTGGGCGCAGAATTTAAGACAAATGAGAATCTTAATAAATTTGAGCTTATAAAATGTTTCATTTAAGTGCAATTCTCTTTAGGAATGTTATTAACAGTCGCCCCCCCCCCAACTTATTTTTTCTTTATATTAGAGAATCAAGAGTTTAGAAATAATGTAATTAAAAGTAAAAAGCACTGGCTTCAGGATCAGATAGACTTATATTCTTCTCCTAAATCGGCCAATTTTGTGGTCCAGATTATGTTACATAACATCTTTTTTTCTTTTTCTTTTTCTTTTTTTAGATGCAGAGAACATTTTAATGGTTGCTAGATGTGAGGGAGGTTGGTGAGATGGTGAAAAAACTGAAGGAATTAAGATGTACAAACTGGTAGTTACAAATAGTCATGGGACCTTAATACATACCATCTTTAAACCCCATTTTCCTCACTGGACAAAACATAGATAACCCCCATCTACCTGTGAGCTGATGGACTGGTTAAATGAGACAAAGTCCATAGTACATGAGGGCTTCACAAAGGTAACTGTTATTGTTGCAATAGCTTCCAAGGTAAGCTGAGCTGACTGTTCTTAAATTCCTGGGTTAAAAAAACTCATTTAGGTTATACACAGTAAATTTCACATTTTTTCCCTCCAAAGAGCATTTAACTTTGTCACAAAAACACCACACAATTAACACCACTTGCTGTTTTAGACACACATGCATACCCAATGGCAAGATGGTGCTGCATTTTAATCCAGCACTGTATAAAAAGCTCAAAAAGTGCTTTCTTGCCCAGGATAAACCAAGAATTTCAGTCCTTTCAAAGGCTCTATATTTACAAACTTTTAGTTAAAGGAACAAACATTTAAAAGCTGTTATTGCACCGAAAATAAAGTATTTGAAATTCCTACAGTAAATAAACTTTATGGCAAATGTAGAAACATAAGAATCACTTCTTTTCTTTAAACTTCCTTTAGACATGTACTTCAGAGTCTCAAGACACAGACACTTTTCTGGTAAGCGGCTGCAATGATCGCCCATAAAAGTAAAACCTCTCTTCATTCTCACAAGCAGTATGAACCAGGAAGAATTCTACTCCAGTTTTTAGATAATTCCTTAAAGAGGTCAAGGCTTATTTTCTTTCTCTTTTTAAATATATGTTTATTGATTTCAGAGAGGAAAGGAGAGGAAGGAAGAGACAGAAACATCAATGATAAAAGAATCACTGATCGGCTGCCTCCTACACGCCCCCTACTGGAGATTGGGCCCACAACCCAGGCATGTGCCCTTGACCGGAATCGAACCCAGGACCCCTCAGTCCAAAGGCCGACGCTCTAACCACTGAGCAAATCCAGCCAGGGCCATATTTTCTTTCTTTCTGTCCCCCTCCCCTTACCGACACCAAGTCATAATTTAACTTACACATTTTTGAGAGATAGGAATCACTGCAAGCCTACAAACGAATCAGCTTCATTTCAATCTCCAATTAGAAACCACAGAGAGAGGGGGCGTGTTTTTGTCATTTACACAAGGAATAAAATAAAGCTGAGGAAGCAGGCATTTCTGCCCTTGGAGACACGAATGGCACAAAACAGTATCTTTGTGATTACCAAAGTCAAAACAGAGCAACAAAAGGCTCAGCTATCAAAATTCTCATCTCTCCATCAACTGTAACAATCTAAATGTAAGAAATTATCAGAACCACTGATGCTACGGCTTAAACGTAGCATGTAACACAACACTCTGGCCACGGGCTGGACTGAGAAGGCTTACGCACATGTCCCTGCAGGCATGCCCCAGAACAGTGAGTTCCATCCCCCACCCCCACTGGCATCAGTATCAGAAAGTGATTCTCTTGAAACACACATGGACTACCTACTTCTCTAGGTTCTCTAGAAGTTGCTCCTGTTTGAAGACAAAGTATCAGAGAAAATAAAACAGGTGTACATTCCCTCACCCACATTCTGGCAGAAAAGCCATCGCTTTTATAAGTTAGAATGTGATGTAATCTTAGTGTGTATTCTTAGTGTAGTTCATTCTTAGAAAGATGAAAGAAGCACCTCTCAGATCAACTGATGTATTTTACAATTATAACTGAAGCTCTTACCTATCAAATTGTTATTAAAACTCTGCCCTGAATTTCATATTATGTCTTTTACTACAATTTTTTAAACTTGGAGAAATAAAAAAAACACACACAATTGATTGTTAAAATATTGTATCTAATGGAACAGTCAGAGGATAAAGTTAATATAATTTCAACTTGCTGCAATGAAGTTTGACACAGAAAGCTGAATGCAAAAGAGCAAAGATGGTTTCAAAGACAAACCCTTAAATTACAGAATCCTTCACAATCTGGCTGGAAAGTTTCCTCTCTTAGCAATAGCCTGAATACATTCAATTTCTCTGGTAATACAGGTCTGCATGTGACTGTTTCACAGTTTGGCTGCCTCAGCACTGCACACTTTACAGACTCAACCATTCTGTTTAGGAGGGCTTTTATGTGCAGCGAGGATGGGTGTTCGTCATGCGCCATTACATGCCAGTGGCATGCTGTCCTCATCTCCAACTTATGACAAGCAAAACTATCTCCAGACATTGCCAAATGTCCCCTAGGAAGGGAGAATGTAAAATCACACCCAGCTGAGAGTTACGTAAGAATATATACGTTCTGTTTTCCTGTCTAGGTAACAAGAACCTCCATCTTATTTATTCACTATAGTTTATTTATTTCAGGTGTTTAGTAAAGGTTTATTTATTAATAAATGATTATAAGCCTGCTTTTATAAAAGCATCCATGAGATAACCCTTCCATTGTCAAGGGAAAATTTGGTTCACTGAATAAGGTCTCACACCAAGCAATAAAGAATTCTCCAGCTTTTTCATTTTATTTTGTTTTGTCTTCGCCCTTGGGAAATGGAAATTAAAAGATATAGTCAATTTTAGTAAACCAAGGTCCTAGAAATATACTTTTCTGATATTTTTATTTGATCTTTGCGTAGATTTACCCTTGAATCAACTGTTATGCAACATGTTTTGCCATCACAAGTTCTGTCAAATTTGTTTTTGGAATGTGAACAGTAAAACTTAGAAACAAACCAAGCAGGTAAAACTTAGAAACCAAACTAAGGGAAAACTTAGAAACATAGAAATGCAAACCAAAAATTCATACCATGAAGACCATATTTCAGGAATAAAAATGAGCCTAGCTGGTGTGGTTCAGTGGTTGCGTGTCATCTTATGAACCAGGAGGTCACAGTTCCATTCCTGATCAGGGCACATGGCTGGGTTGTCAGCTCAATCCCCAGTAGGGGCGTGCAGGAGGCAGCCAACCAATGATTCTATCTCATCATTGATATCTTTCTCTCTCTCTCTCTCCCTCTCCCTCTCCCTCTCCCTCTCCCTCTCCCTCTCTCTCTCCCTTTCTCTCTCCCCCGAAATAAATAAAATTATATTTTTTTAAAAAGCATAAAAATGAAAAAGAATATAATAATGCTCATTAACACAAAAGAGTAATTTCCAACTTGATTTTATATTGTATCTCTCTAGTTTTTTCAAGTGATGTCAAAATTTTCAAGGAATAATTTAGAAAAATCTGGTTTAATTTTGTGTATATATACATTATGTATTTAGATGATATGTACAGGAGCCAAGACTTTTCTGGGAGAAAGCTGAATGAACCAGGAGCCTGAAAATATCAAACAAGAACAACAACAAAAAATAAGAGAGTGTTACTCTCCAAAAAAAGCCTAAAAATCATTACAAGGAGAGTCCTCTAGAATATTCAGATCCTTGGAGCCTTATAACCTGAAGCCTTATTACCCACATCAGCAGCTCTTGTAACCTGAATTACCCACATAACTTATTCAATCTTACTGTTGGTCTCTGTTGCCGTAACTTAAAAAAGAAAAACTCAGCAATATAAATTTTAAAAAATTAGTCCCAAATTTCTATTAACATGGATGGACCCTGAGAACATTATGCTAAGTGAAATAAATCAGTCAAAAAAGCTAAGTAAGACCATATGATTTCACTCATATGTGGGATATAAAACTGAAACTCATGAACACAAACAGCAGTGTGGTGGCTGCCAGAGGGAAGGGGGTGGAGGGAGACGGGAGTCCTAATATAAGGTAACAGGAGAAGATTTGACTTTGGGTGCAGGATAGATCTTGTAACACAGAAACCCACACCTGAAACCTATATGTTCATGTTGACAGATGTCACCCCAATCAACTTAATAAATAAAATTTTAAAAAGTTAGTAATTTTAATCCACGGTTTTCTTACAAATAACTCAGGGAAAAGATGCTTGATTTAGTGCCTGTGGTCAATTCATAAGGCAAAGCAATTAATTCATCAAGAAAGTAGCATGCACCTATACCGGACTGGAGACACATCTTAGAATAAATATGCAAATCCAATCTTCTCATGGCTGACAAATTCCTATTATCAAACTGCTAACGTGTTTATTTGCCCCTCAATGGCTGGATTTTCGTCATGAATACACATTGAGCTCTGCAGTTATTAGCTGTGATGGCTAGGTGACAGGGAGGACACTACTGGAGAGTTTGTACTTGACAGATCATTGACACACAGTCCCATTTCTCTTTTTTTCCTTCTCTTCACTTAACAGGAATCATGCAGTAGGAAATAAACTGGAGCCATTAGCGATTATTCAGGTTTAATAGCACACATCCTTTTAGCTGGCGGTTAGAACAATACACAGTGTGGCAGAGTTAAACAGAGGCATCAATTATACTCTCAGACCTGTTAATATTTTTGACAATATTTAAATAGCACATCCCCTCAGGGCATGGCTTTCTTTGCCCTCTCAGTTACACACCTGTCAAGTGCTTAATTTGCCAAAGGGAAACAGTTTGATATCTAAGGGCAGTCTTAATACTGAAGAGCAAATTAGAAAAATTAAACATTATTGAATAGAAGTAATGAGGAGGATCTGAGGGGGAAGAAATAGTAGGCTTAATTCAACATGGCATGTCAGCATCTGTCGGTAAAGCAACATGATCGTGTTCTCCAATATGCTACATGTACCTTAAGCTTTTAAATTATTCACTTCCTTTGATTTTGAAAAGACAGGAGAATTATGGTGGAGAAAAACCAGAGGGGTCAAATATACCAATACTAAAAAAGATGGTGACCGTCACTTGCACCTATTGTGCATATAAAAAGACACACCTGAAAAGATAATTTATGGACAGCCTAAACAAAAGCTAGTCACTGATCAGATCTAGCTACTGGTTTCAAAGCACAAAAAAACTTCATTCCTTTGATGCACTAATTAAACAAATTACTAGTTGGAAAAGTATATTGAAAAATTTAAAGCTAACATAAAGTTTAGTATATTTTTGTTTAAATTTTAAAACAAAAAATAATACAAATTTTTGAAATGTTACTCTAGTCATACAAGAAAATAAATCTGGTTCAATAAACAAATGATGTTGAATTAGCAAAGAACGGAGACTAAAGTGACAATTCAAAACAATTGAGAAGGTATCAGTGGTTTTAACAGAAGTTAAACTTTTATCAGCTAAGTACCTGCCTTTGGGGGAGGGTAGGTGATGTGAGACGGGCTGCAGTTAAAAAGGGACGAGTTCTAGTTCTAGTCACACAATCTCTCTAAGCTGTTGTGAAAAAACAGGGTGTGGCCACATGGCCTCCTTGGTCCCTTACAGTACTTGGACAGGTAACCAAACAGCCAGAAGTCCAAAGGCACATAAGACAGGCCTATAGAATTCACCATCTCACAGCTTACTTAGTCTGAAATGCGTGAGCATCTATTATTGTGCGCAATACATTCCCAAGGCGGGTGCAGCTGAATCATGGGGGGCCCATATCCTGCTTCTACCTGGAAATGGTAAAACAAGCTCCACAACTAGGCCTCTCCCTCCCTCCCTTCTGTTGACCTGGTAAGTACAGACACTACTCCCTTCCACGAGGCTGACTAGACGGGGGATTCTGACAGTTATCTCATTGGGCTTGTAGTATTTCCTGACATACTTACTATACTTTTTGTTTCAACTTGTCCTCTCATTCTAATCATGCCTTGGTACTGCAATAAAGGGAGAAGACATCTGCTCAACTTCACACACTCTGAACAATAACCAGGTCGTTTTTCACATCATAATCACACCTACATTCAGGAGATTGGGTTCTCTAAAACTTCGCCCATCCATCTGAAAACGAGTACCTAAAACAAATCTTTTCAATAACTTGCAAAGGGGACAAATATGACTCATATAACAAAAACATACACCTTCTCCTTCATTCATGATAATGACTGAAAATCACTACATAGAAACTCACTAAAGAAAAAGATTTTTAAAGATTCTCCCTGATTTAATGTTTTGGCTACCAAAATATATAGGTTAAGAAGTTTCATGACGTTAAACAAATTCCTTCTCTATGGCTACTATTGGTTCTTTTTGAACTTGGCACATTCTTTTTAGCTTTTTGTGCGGTTTTTTTTCCATTGGAGCTGAACTTTCACTGAATTATAAAACTAGTCTTCAAGTTTCACTTTTCACCTTTTAAGGCAGAATGATTGCTAGCAAGTCATCCATTACTATTAAAGTAAGTTGAAAAATATTAGAATGGGAGTTAGCTTGGAATGGAGGCATTGACTGACTTTAAGCCTTGTGAGGATAACAACCATTTTAAAAATATATTCCTTAAACCCTGAGAAATGGCAATTAAAGTAAGTAAATTCAAAGGAGAGCTGACTTCAATTTTCATTCTGTCATTGTGATATGTTTCGGTTTTAATATAAATGCTAGGACTTTTTAATGCTCATAATTTTTACAGAAAAAAAATACTGTGTTATTACATTTAGAAGTTCCAGTGTTTGTCACCATCTGATGCTGTCACAGAAGGAATTGCTACTTACACTTCTTTAAGAAGTGAGAACTGCAATTCCTCTAACTGATGACAATGTAATTATTCCTTTTACTGTCAAAATAGAGGTGATTTCCCTTCCTCACACACGATTACACATGCAAATCCAGGCTTATCTGAAATCTTGTGAGTGTACTGAATGTCTGAATCTGAAAGAGCAAGACCACAGGAACAATGAGCTGTGGTGATGATGGAAACCAAGTCTACAGCCATCCACCCTAAACATATTCTTTTACCCCCTCCTCCTGTAGGGCTCATTCTTTAGCATTCACACAGCTTTCAACACAATGTCATATCATCTACAGTATACAGCAACAGCCTTTACAAAAATAACTAGGGGGGGAAGCCACAGTGAATCTGCGTGTCTCGTTTGGAGGTTTAAATGACTTCATTAACTATTCATGAACACATACAAAAATCAGCTTTTCAGAACCACACAAGCCTTTCCTTTCCGAAGACGTGTGCCACACTGCGGACGCCTGCTTAGGGTGAAGGATGTCCTACCTGGTCCTTCAGCTGCTGCACAGAGGTCTGGAGGTTCAGAATCTGACTGAAGAGCGGGCTTTGCAAGACTGACTTCAGGAGGCTCAGCTTGTCTTCGTTCGCCACGTCCCCACGCTCCCGCAGCTTGGCCTGCAAGCGCTCCGCTGCCTGCAGGGCCCGGTGTTTGTCTACACCAAAGAGCAGCGTTCGTCAATCACAGGCTCTCAACACACACGCACATCAACCCCTGCTCAGGGACACCCTAAAACTGTTCCTCAAGAACAGAACATTGACTCAGAAAAAAAAGAGGGACTGAACTCTGTCACTATAAACATGTCCCTCAAACCTTGAGGTCTCCCCTAAGAGTCTGTCGGGAAGCAGGAGTTAGAGTGCAGGCTACACGCAGCTAACTATAAAGTACAGAAAATAACTCGGATAAAGTATACCTGAGTTCTAAAGCCAGCTATTCGAACTTTTTAATAGACACCACTGAAGACTAAGTGCTCTGGGATCTTGCAAACGCTGACATTTTCACCTTTTAAAAATTTCACTTAGACGTAAGAAAAAAACAGAACTATAACTAACTCACAAATAAGTGAATGTGGATAAGGTTACAACATCCAAAATATGACAATTTCATATATTAAGAGCAAAGCATTCTATACTTGAGAATTTACTTGAAAATACATCAAAATGATGCATATCTCTTCAAAAGCACCATTTTTTAATACTCCAACTGTTTTTCAAAAATTTAAATAGCAAATTTACATACACATTACTGCATTATTATATACAAATTATCACCAGAAACACTTTTTATGTATAATATTAAAGGTGGAACTATACAGAAATTGGAAAACATGAATTAATGTTGACTGTGAGTTTACAAACATATACAAATTTAAACAAACAATATTTACTCATATGCAGAATTTTAAAAGCAAATAATGATAAAGAGACACGTGGGAACTTTATCCTGGGTCACATTTCCTATGGTATCTCTGAATAAAAATCTAGTACTAATTCCCCTGTCATTTCTTGGAAGGTGTGCAACTTAGTAACATCTTGCAGAATAAAAATTAGAAAGAAATAGTTTAATTTTAAATTTCTCCTTTGCTTTCTACTTTCTTGTGAGGAAGTTTCCTATGTGGAGAGCAATCTTTATCAGGTGGGACTTTAATATCAAATGCGTGCTGAAGGAAGTGTACACCCATGCATTTTCTTTTTTTATGATAAGGGGATGTGTATCAAGCACTGTGCTCCATGCATTTTCATTACTGGCCCAGTAATGATTCCCATAATCAGAAAAACAGTTCCTTCTCCCTTTCCTACTATCACTTCCACCCTACCCCTCAACATGCACACTGTCAGGACACCAGCTGCACCCATCAAGGTGCCAGACAGAAATCCAGACACCTCTCCACACTCACACCTGAGGGGTTCCCTGCAGTAGGTGAGGACTGTGGTGTCAGAGGAGGGACAATAGCAACTGGGTGTACCATATCTGACACGCCCAAGACTAGGTCCATGAACTAGCTTCTCTACAGCTAAACAACAGTGTAAAAAAAAAAATGAACACATGATCTGGGGAAATCTGAATATTTCAACTTAAATGATCTCAGGTAGAAATTAAACTGTTTTCTATCATCACTGAAGCTTGTCAGCCTATGTTTTTGTTACTTATCTTTAGCAACTTAAAAGCAAGCACTCAGTAGTATTTTACTTGCTATAAAGTAAAAATATGGCATTGGAAATTAGCTTTTTCAGTATTAAAAATACTGGTAAACTTTCTGGTGCTATTCAGAAATAAACATGAACCAACGTTAGGCTCATACATGAGAATTGGGTTTACAGTAAGTATATTAGTAAAAACCCGTAATTAGTAAAACATCTCATGTACTTTTAACTTTTGCTTATAAATGTTTTGTAACACTTCAGATGAAACTGTCCAAATATAGAAACACATTACCTACTATCATGCTAGAAGATAAAGACTTTTAAAGACTAAGTTATGATAGATAGAATTCTGTTATATAGCGCATACTGGTTTTCAAAGTTCCTAGTGGAATGAGTTTCAATTTTTATAAAAATAGAAATGAATAGATCTTACCTATCGTTTCTAACATTTTCTTTTCAAAGTTCAGTGTTCTCCTCTATACAGCAACCAAAATAGAACTCTAGGGGAAAAAGAAATAGGATGAAATCGTTATTTTTATCAGCAAATAGACTGAAAGGCGGGAGACCTTAACAACCGAACTGGTCGCTATGACATTCACTGAGCACCAGGGGGCGTGCGTGAAACACGGCGGGCATTGGCAGCAGGCAGCAGAACATGGGACATGGCGGGTGTCGGCTGAGGTGGGATGGTGGAGCAGGTGAGTGGGGATGCCAGACCAAGGTCACTGTCATGGGGCAAGCCTCTGGTAGTTACTGAAAATTCTCGGCTCCCTCCTGTGTGCCGCGGTCCCACCAGCACCGGCTCCATTCATACCCACTGCTGGTGAGGGAGCCGCCACTCACACTCGCTGCCGGCGCCAGGCGCTGGTCCCGATCACTCGGCACTACCTGTGGGTGCGAGCAGTGGCTGCCAGCCCCCATCACCCCTGAGGGTTCCTCCACTTCCCCTGCTCCTGGGGAGCAATGGGGCAGCAGCCACACTTGCACCTGCTGACAGCGCTGGCCCCATTCGCACACCCGCTGCTGGTGCTAGCCTCAATCGCGCTGTGCTGTAAGCAGGTGCAAGCGGGGCTAGTGCCGTCGCATGTAGGCGCAGCGGTGTGGGGGCCGGGCTACCAGCAGAGGTGGGGCTGGGGGCTGCGGCAGGATGGGCCGAGACCCACCCCTGTGCCCACTGCAACCTCCAGACCACAGTTCCTCTCAAGGTGCACTAATTCTTGCACTGGGCCCCTAGTATATTATAAAAAGCACTTGATGCTATTATAATTCCTTTGGCCATTATAAGACAGTTTCCTAATAGGCAAAAAAAAAAAAAGTGATCATTTTAGGACTAATTCAAAAGAATCTTTTATTTGCAGGTAATACTTGCAAAATAAGGCAAAATGGATGAAATATCTTTTAAAGAAGATGACAGACATATCCAAATCTTTCCTTAAGAGCTCATCAACACAGCGTACTAAAATCTTGGATTCCTTTAAATATTCTTAACTACAAGGTAAGCTTACTAGACTCTGCATGAGAAATTCTGTGGGCAAAAAAAAAATTTTTTAAAATGACAACATAAAAAGTATAGGTGGCCCTAGCCTTAAATATACAGTCTTAACTGGGGAGACGAGTCCATATATCCCAAGTAGAAATGAACTGACACTCAAGCAGAATGTGAGTCACTGGAATGTAATACATGAATATAATACATGAAAGCGGAGATGAAAAACTGAGTACAAGAGTGTTAAATAAAAGAAGATTCTTCAAAAGTTTTCAAAATATCCTCCTGACTATAATATTCTCTTCCTTCCCATTAAAAAAAATAAAAAAACCTCTCAACTCCTTCAATTAACACAGATCTCATCTTTCGCTGACAATGCTTATCTAGATAGTTTAAAGTATGAATTCATATCTCCACTGACAATGCCCACATCATCAACTCATTTTTAATCTTTGCTGTCCAACAATTTTGCAGTGTCTTCATAGTTACAGGTACCCTCTGTCTTGCAGGAAACTGAACCAATAATTCCTTCAATGGAGAAAATGAATCTCCCTGAGAAGGAACAAGAGTATTATTTCTTTAAGAGCAAATGCATTTAGAAGGAATGGAAGTATGTGATGTATAAGAACACATGCATAACCATCAATGCCTGCAATTAGCTGTTTAATAACAGAAAACAGTACTTACTGACTTTCCTTACCTCAATTTAGAATAGACTATTTAAAACATCAACTCCATTTCAAACAATCAAATAGCCCAACCACTGGCACCTGTTTTAAAATGTGCCCTTACCCTGGCAGGTTTGCTCAGTGGTTAGACTGCTGGGCTGCAGACTGAAGGGTCTCAGGTTCAATTCCTGGTCTAGAGCATGTATCTCAGTTGCAGGTTCAATCCCTGGTCCAGTCAGAGCACGTGCAGGAAGCAACCAATCAATAATCAATCTCTCTCTCTCTCTCTCTCTCTCTCTCTCTCTCTCTCTCTCTCTCGCCCACACACACACACTTTCTCTCTCTCCATCCTCCCTCCCTTTCATTTCATTTCACTTTCTCTAAAGATCAATGGAAAAAATATCCTTGGGCAAGGGCAAAAATAAATAAATTAAGTGCCACAATAAGAAGGCATAGCTCTAGCCTGGAACTGAATAGTGGTGTGGACTTGAGCAAGGGGTCCAGCATCCAAACCTCAGTTTCCTAGAAAACACATTTACTCGTTGTGAGTAAATGAGATAAAATATACCAATTTCCAGATCACTACATAAATTGTAACTATGAAACATATATTCAGAATTAATGCTGAGCCCATACAGATGAGCTGTCCAATATCAGGCACTGATTGCATGATTTTATGGGAAAATACAGCAAGATCTTAAAAAATACACTAGTCATATTTTTTTTATGCTTACTGACCAGGAGACTCTAACATTCCTTCATAAAAAAGCATACAATTAGGTTCCCCACCCCTCAAAAAGGTTATTAATGTCTGACAATTAAAAAGTGTAGGTACAGATACCCAATATAAGAAGCCCACGTCTACACAGGTATATTCAATTAACTCACCCATAGGAGGCATGGTAGCAATGAAAGAGCATGGGTGAGGGAGTCTGCTGGTTTCAGCCTGACCACTTACTACATGTGCTTATGTTGCTTATCTACCTTTTTTGAACTTAAACATCTCTAATTCACATGAACGGTATTCATAAAGTTTGGAAAGGGTATAATTATATACATATTAATTTATCATTATATCTCCACATCTTGGAATACACAGTAAAATTTGGTTCTATTCTATTTCCCTTATAAAATATTAACTTCAGAAAGACAGGCAGTGTTGGCCTGAGGTGGAAGGGGAGGCACCCTATGAGTTTAGAGGCTCACTGACGTAAGAGTCTACGAGAAAGAGTCGTCAGTTCCCAACTGACAAAACACTGCCACCCAAGAGTTCACTGACAAGTCAGCTATGTGAAAAAAGAAATTATTTTTTCAGAAAAAATTTATTATCATAGTTTTTGTTTTTTTAAAGGCTCAAGCTGCAAGTCACTGATATTAGCATTCAGAGGAGAGCGCCATTCCTCTAGATTTCAGGGACAGAAAATTAATTTCAGCTTGCCTGATCTGTGCTGATAACCCTAAAATAAATGTATGGCTTTTTTTTTTTTTTTTTGGTGGTTTTCCAGATTTCACCATATTAACCATGGCAGAGACAAGAGATTTTAAAAAATGTGTTCCTTTCTATGTCCCATATCCCTAACCCAAGGACTCAGTTCTAAGTATAAAGAAACCCATTTGTAATTACAGAATTTTTGAGATGCAGAGCTGGAGTCTACTCCCATCAAACTGCAGACACAACTCCTCCTTCTCACCCTTCCACCAGCCCTCCGTCACCCTTCCCTCCTTACCCGTCTCAACACTATATGGAAGTAGAGGGGTATCTGAGTGATAACAGTGGGTCCAGCATCCGAACCTCAGTTTTCAGAAAACACATTTACTCGTTGTGAGTAAATGAGGTAAAACATACCAATTTCCAGATGATTACATAAATTGTAACTATGAAACATATATTCAAGATTAATGTTGAGCCTATATAGATGAGCAGTCCAGTATCAGGCACTGATTGCATGATTTCATGGGAAAATACAGCAAGATCTTAAAAATACACTAGTCATATTTTTTATTCTTACTGACAAGGAAAGTATAACACTCCTTCATAAAACAGCATGCATAAAACAGTGGGTCATACTCAGTGGATAAGACTTTAAAAAGATACATGTTGGAACAATGCCAAGTTCTGAGGGTTTTTTTTAGGGCAATTCGTGTGACCAGTGAGGATGATGAATCAGGGGCAGTAGAGAGAAGAAATGAGATGTGGATACAATAACAAAGTAGTCAACACTGATGCTAAAGTTAAAGAAGAAATAATAGCAGCAAACACAGCACCAACCACAAGCTGGGCCCTGTTCAAAGCATATTACACAATTCAGCCCTTTAGCCCTCACCACATCCACTCACCTGAGGGAACGGAAGCACAGGAAGGTTAATTAACTTGCCCAGGGACACAGAGGTGATGGAGCCGGGATTTCAGCCCCAGCAGTTTGGCTCCAGAGTTAATTAACAATTTAATTTCACCAATCCTGCCTCTTGATAGGAAGAAAATTCACCTTATCATTCTTATTCCTCTTTCCTGGTTAAATTTGAATTTCAGATACATTAGACAAATTGCAGTATAAGTATATCCCATGCAATACTTGGGACGTATTTGTACTAAAGACTAAGGTAATTATCTAAGATGCACATTTAGCCCTGGCTGGTTTGGCTCAGTGGATAGAGGATTGGCCTGCAGACTGAAGGGTGCTGGGTTCAATTCCAGTCAAGGGCACATGCCCGAGTTGCATGCAGGAGGCAGCTGGTCAATGATTCTCTCTCATCATTGATGTTTCTAACTCTCTCTCTCTCCCCTTCTCCCTTTCTCTCTGAAATCAATTTACACATAGAAAAAGCCAGAGACCAGAATGCTGAAACGACTGGTCACTATGATACCCAGAGGCCAGTGAACCAGCCCGATTCGGGGGCAGGGCTGGCCGTCCCACAGACCCTCCACACGGCCGGCCCCACCCCTAATCAGCCCCCTCACCCCAATCGGGGGTGGGGCCCGCCAGCCAATAGCCCACAGCCCCTCCCCCCAGCCAGCCTGGCCCTGATCAGGCACTGATCAGGGGCAGGTGGCCCTCCCGCCATCTCCTCTTCCCAACAGGTCTGGCCCCAATCCGCCCTGATTGGAGTGGGGCCAGCCAGACCCCACCTGTGCACAAATTCATGCACTGGGCCTCCAGTAAAATATATTAAAATAAAAATAAAGGAACTTTTACCATTTGCAATAGCACTGATGGAACTGGAGAGCATTATGCTAAGTAAAATAAGCCAGCTGGAGAAAGATAAATATCACATGATCTCACTCATATGTGGGGATGTGATCAACATAATTTGATGAACAAGAATAGATCCAGAGACAAACTGGGGGGGCGGGGGTTAGAGAGCAACCAAAGGACGTGTATGCATGCATATTAGCACCGGGGGCTTGCCCGGTGTGGGAATGGCTGGGCGGGGAGGGGGGTCAATTGGGGCAAAAGAAGACATATGTAAAACTTTAAACAATAAAAAAAAAAGGTGTATAAAAATAAACAACTCAAATTTTAAAAAATAAAATGCAAATTTAACTGGGCATCCATTATTTTACCCAGAAACCCTACTTATCTATTCATTACCTTAGAATAAACCTCAAATTTTCAAAATCATTTTTAAGGCCTTTATGATTCCTGCAAAACCTTAACATAATGACAGAGCTGCCAAATGCTTTAAAATTTTCTAAAGACTTTAGCTGTGATACCATAGGATTCTCCAATGATGGGCCAATAACACCAGTTTCAGCGGAAGATAAAAATAAAATAGAATATTTGGTTTTTGATCAACAGAAACTTAATAACTGACTAATCATTTTACTTTTCAGTAAGTTGTACTGGTAATGTGTAGGCACAGCTTTTATGTAGTAGACAATCAGTGCTTGAGACATAAAACAAACCATTCTGCCCAATGCAGATTATATGGCAACTAACAAGTGAAAATATGTTCTAGGCTAAAAATAACTCTACTAAGCGAAACTGTCCCAAACACATACAATTTTCTAGTTTTCTTAAACAATTCCGACGGTAAAAGGAGTACAACATTCAAAGCTTGCTGCAACGGTCTGTGGCTTGTCAGAGCTGCTCAGCATCTGTTACTGCATTTAAATTCAGCATTTGTCCCATTCATAGCTGCATGGGCATCACCTGAAGTTAGCAGGCGAAGGCAAAGCTGTGGTCGTTTGCAGGCAGTTTGTCATAAAGTCAACTGGCCATGGCACCAAAACTTACACTTTCAGTCCAAATTCATATTCCAGTACAATGCGAATGAGTGAACTACTGCTCCAAAAGCACAGAAATGACCCACCACCCACCAGCATCACGCAGTCATCCAAGAGAAAACACTCAGCCATTTAGCATCTGTTCTAACGTCTCCCTCGTTCTTACAAGCTTGATTGAAAACCATTCATGATCAATATTTTTATTTTCAAGTTGACATTTATGAATTTTTTGAATTCCTTCAATAACAATTAACTTTATTTTACAACATCTCCCTGTCCCCTCCCTTTCCCCGCTTCCCCCACCACACATGCACACACACACACACACATCAAAGACAAACAAGTATCAAGGACCCTTGCCTTTACAATACATTTTAAATACTGTTTAACAGCTGGGCCCTCCTTTATAAAATGGAAAGATAAATCGCCTGTCCAAAGTGAAAATGCAGAAGGGGGTGGAGGGATCACGGGGTTAAAAAAAACCTCAAATTCTGTGACTCCTATTCCACAACACATGGGCTACCTACATGAATGACATTGAATGACATGTTGGGTGGAAGAATTAGAGAAATGAGGACACAGTCTGGGAACTCAAGGGCCAAGTGACTAAAGGAAAAAAACAAAAACAAAAAAAACTAGTAAGTAGACACACAAAAAAACAAGGACCCCAAACCCAGAAAGAAAAAGCCTCTGAGACCCCTGCACAGGGTCCTGAAGAACAGGCAGGACTTGGGACAGAAGGAATCATGAAAGAGCTTCCCTCCCGTAGGCCAGCGTGCGCAGTACCTTCTGAGAACTGCAAGGAGTTTCATACGCCAGGTCTGGGGCTGAAGGAAAAGGAAGGACAGAGGCACAGGAGATGAGGCCGGAGGGCGGGTACAGACTAAATAAATGATGGAGGGCCCTGCACACCATTCTTAGCCGGCTTAAATAGTTGATTTTGACGTCGATTTTGGTACAGTGAGTTACTTTGCTTCAGAAAGGCCACTCTGATAATGGTGTGCAAGACTTGTAAGAAGCAAGAGAAACTGACAAAGAAGAATGTCAGGGAAGAGACAATTTTTAAAAATGGAGATGAAAGTGAAAATTAAATAAAAATGGGAGACAAGCCCTAACCGGTTTGGCTCAGTGGATAGAGTGTCGACCTGCAGACTGAAGGGTCCCAGGTTCGATTCCGGTCAGGAACATGTACCTTGGTTCCAGGCACATCCCCAGTGGGAGGTGTGCAGGAGGCAGCTGATCAATGTTTTTCTCTCATCGATGTTTCTAACTCTCTATCCCTCTCCCTTCCTCACTGTAAAAAAAAATCAATAAAATATATTTTTTTTAAAAATGGGAGACAAATTGAAGAATTAAGAGCTCTAAGTAACAGGACCTGGCAATGCGGATGTAATGACGATGAGTCCAGCATGAATTCCAGCTTTGAGTTGCTGACTGGATGGTAATGCCAATCGCCTAGATAAAGAATATATAAAGACTAGCGGGCTAGTGGCATGACTGTTTTAGAAATAAAATCTGTCCATATCTAGAGTTTCAAACCCTGAATTATTGTACCTTATAATGCTGCTATGAATTGAATTGTATGCCCCCAAAACTCACATGTTGAAGCTGTAACCTTCCATGTGATTGCATTTGGAGATAAGACTTCTAAGACCTTATAAGGAAAGAAAGTTATCACTCTCTCCCTCCCTCCCTCCTTCATCCCCCTGTCTCTCCACAGGCAAAGAGCAAAGATAGGCCAAGTGAGGACAGTGACCAGCCACCAGCCAGAAAGACAGCTGTCCCAGAAACCAAACCCTGCCAGAGCTTATGGTAGACTTGCCAGCCTCCAGAGCCATGAGGAAACAAATGTCTGTTATTTCAGCCACCCAGTCTATGGTATTCGCTATGGCAACCCAAATTGAACGGGTTAGGGCAAAATAAGGTTTACAGCTGTGAATATGCAACACATAAAGGTTATTCTTATATTATTAGTTATTGTGTTATTTCCCATGAACTATAAACTTGCTTTTGCCCCTACCCTGTAGATTTCAACTTTTCCACAGCCCCTGCTCCAAGAAATACACTATTACACACTATGCTATGCCCCTCTCCTCCAACCAGAGCCAGGGAGCTACAAGCAAACATAACTACGAGAGGACCACTGAGATAATTAAGCATCCTTAATTTCATCAGAAAAACAAGGCATGGGGTAGCTGCTATTGTGACAGATGAATGAAATACTATGAAGTATTCCGTTTTGATCAGTGCCTGAGAAAAGTCATCAGGTTTCAACTAAACAACGCATTCACCCACTATTAAAATAGCAGAGCTAGATCCAATTGATAAGGTTTCATTCTATAAATGAAACCACAGTAACTGAGAGCAACATTGTAAATAATGGTATTTTTAGCAAAAATATTCCAGACATGGGAGGCAAGAAGTAATAGTTTCACTGCAAGCTCCACGAGAAATAGAAGCCAAATGTGTATGTCAAAAATTAAAAAAAAACAACACTAAAAAACAGATATGGAATTTATAAACCAGGAGGGTAAAAGATGAAATAAACACTAAATCTGTAAGAGGTTGAGGACAGAGAAAAAAACAAACAGTAAACACAAAAACAAGGCGACTGAAATAAATCTAGATTTCTGTATTCCTATCTAATAAAAGAGTAATATGCAAATTGACCATCACAAGATGGCTGCCCCCATGTGGTCAAAGATGGCCACCACAAGATGGCCAGCAAAGGAGGGCAGTTGGGAGGGACCCAGGCCTGCAGGGGAGGGCAGTTGGGAGGGACCCAGGCCTGCAGGAGAGGGCAGTTGGGAGGGACCCAGGCCTGCAGGGGAGGGCAGTTGGGAGGGACCCAGGCCTGCAGGGGAGGGCAGTTGGGAGGGACCCAGGCCTGCAGGGGAGGGTAGTTGGGAGGGACCCAGGCCTGCAGGGGAGGACAGTTGGGTGGGACCATCCTGGCAGGGGGAGGGCAGTTAGGGGCAATGAGGCCAGCACAGGAGCAGTTAGGCATTGATCAGGCTGGCAGGGGAGTGGTTGGGGCAATCGGCAGGTGACAGGTTGGGAGCCAGCAGTTCTGGATTGTGAAAGGGATGTCCAACTGCCTGTTTAGGCCCACTGGTGGGATCAGGCCTAAATGGGCAGTCAGACATCCCTCAAGGGGTCCCAGATTGGAAAGCGTGCAGGTTGGTCTGAGGGACACCACTCCCACCCCCAACTCCCACTCAGTGCATGAATTTCGTGCACTGAGCCTCTAGTTCATAATAAATACGAATGGGTCAGACTCACTTATTAAAGACTAGATTCATAATCCAGATGTCAAAAATGAAACTAAGCCCTGGCTGGTTTGGCTCAGTGGATAGGGCGTTGGCCTGTGGACTGAAGGATCCCTGGTTCGATTCCGGTTAAGGGCACATGCCTGAATTGCAGGCTCAATCACCAGTGGGGAGCATGCAGGGAGCAGCAGTTCAATAATTCTCTCATTAATGCTTCTCTCTCCCTCTCCTTTCCACTCTGAAATCAATAAAAATATATATTTTTTAAAAAGAGTCCATCTTTTTAAAAAATTGTTTGAAAATGAAACTGCAATTTGCAGAATAACTGTATTTTGATATCATTTATCTATATTTATAAAATATATAAAATGTATGCTACAGATAAATATGTACATATTAAAATCTACATTTGACCTTTTTCATAATAAAAATTAGGAGAATACTCTATTTACAGAGATTTTTCAACCTGTTTTCATCTCATGGCACATATAAACTAATTACTAAAATTCTGCAGCACATCAAAAAAATATATTTTTGCCAATATGACAAAAAAAAAAGTATACTTTTGATTCATTGACACCAGACAGCTATTGCTGTGTTAGCTGTTGTCATTTTTTTTTTTAATTTCACAATTTAAGAGAAAAGACTTCAGTGCCCCTGACTAAAATAGTTAGGCACTGCATGTTTTAAAAATTCTTGTGGCACATGAGTGTGCACCTTGTGACACATCAGTTGAAACTTGCTGTTCTAATATGAGAAAGCAACATATTAATCCACAGTATGCTGACATACATAAATCAAAATCATTACTTTGACCAAGAATCCACATACTCTAATAAAATTTCGGTAAAAAAAGTATTATCTCATTCCCTTCCTAGGAATTTCCAACTAGGGACAAGAAAAACCAAACCTGTTGCAAAGAGAAGTATACATAACACAGAAGTCAAAATATTTTATTACAGACATACTTACACAACAAATGTATGTATACTAACAAACACGGTCATTAAATTACTTCGGTTTTGAAAGTTAGTTCCTTTCATTTTTGGGATTGTTGGCCTGAGGTGAAAGGTTAATCGTCTTTTTTAAAGGTATATATGTTCTTACCTTAATTGCAGATTCCTTAAAGCACAAACTAGTTTTATAAAGACATTTTACCAGATTCACAGTCACTTCCAGGATTACTAATTATATTTTGGGATGCCTTTTGAGTTAAGCTCCCTTACTTATTGCTCACACCCAACTATGAATTCAATTTTAGAATTAGTCCCCCAAAACATGTAGCTCACTGCCAAGCTAAAGCTCACTGAGGTGTGGTTAGATGACAAATTAGTTGTACTAGTATGTACTCTGCAATTAAAATCTCGGCTGCTATTTTAATCAGTTGTGTATTTGAAAGACTGAATTTTCATTTTTTTAATATAGTACACAAATCTATTCTACGATCTATTATATTTATTTCTTTCCTCTTCCACCCTCATCTAGTTTTTAAAAAACAAAATGAGTATGCAGAATCATGTTCAATAACTATAGATTCCAATATTTTCTCTCTGGACACCCTTTTACATATGTTCTATCGATAATGTCCATTCTTAATATAGCCTTATAGGGACAGAGGCCCTAAATCGCTAATTCACGCTAAACTTGATGACTCAGAGAAAAGATGCCTCTGAGACCGAAGATTTAGACTCGGGTGCTCTCACTCCCGAGTTAAACTTGGGGGAATTTAGGTTTCTTGGGCCGTTTGCCCCTCTTGGCCAGTGCTGAAGACCAAGACACAACAGGCCCACATGTTCCTTGGGCAGAATCATGCGGAGGATTCCTTCAAGGGCTGTCCTTGCAGGCAAAGGACAGGAGGCCACTAGGGGCTCATAAAGCACTCACTCCAGCCACATTCTATTCTTGGGGAAACAAAAACTGCGCACAGGGATTAACTCCGGGCCACAGAATTCCCAGGTGCCAGTCCTCCCCCGCCAACAAATTCTCGGGAGAAATTACTTTGGGTCCCTGCCTCCTGCCCTTTTGCTGCCTGGAATGAAGCAATTCTCCAGTGGGCCCAGGGAGGCGATGCCCATGGTACTTAGAAAAAGCAGGGACACTCGAAGTGTCCCCGTGAGACCCACAGGCTGGCAGCTGCCCTGTGCTAGGACTTGCCAACTGGTGACGGAGGTAACCTTACAGAAGACCTGTGGTTTCTCAGCCCCCCTCCCAGGGACAGGATTCTCACTGAGTTTGTGAGGTCTCCATGTTGATAGTGGGCCAGAACAATAGGTGGATTTGTCAGTTGTGACTGAATGATTCCTCAGGGTAAAGTCCTAAAACAGCGATTTTCAACCTTTTTTCTTTTTTTAATCTCACGGCACACATAAATCACTAAAATTCTACATCACTAAAATAAAATATTTTATATTTTTTTGCTCATCTGACACACACAAAAAATAGGTATAATTTTGATTCATTCACATGAAACATCTATTGTGTTGGCTGTCATTTTTTTAATTTTATTTGATAATCTCAGGCAGTGGTTCTCAACCTTGGCTGCACATTAGAATCACCTGGGAATCTTTTTGAAGTCCTGATTTCTGGGCCTCATCCTCCAGAAATTTTGTTTCTTTGTTATGGGGCGGGGCCACAACATTAGTAACAAAGACACAGAATTTCCGGAGGATGAGGCCCAGAAATCAGGATTTTAAAAAGATTCCCAGGTGGTTCTAATGTGCAGCCAAGGTTGAGAACCGCTGATCTAAGGGCAAAGCGGTCAGTGCCATGACTAAACAGTCAGTACCGAGTGTTTTCAAAATTCTCCAGTCACACCGGATGGAAGTCACTCTCCTGAAGTGTAGTGAACGGGAACACTTTCCTAACACAAACCTGCGGGACTGGGAGGTGGGAAGGCAAAACACAGTATCATAACTTGGATGCTTCAACTTATTTCCCGCCCAGGTACCTCGAGTTCATGCCCTTCACTAATGACCACTTCCTAGGGCTTTCCCGCATACTTGTAAAGTAACTCTACTACCTCCCCAACCCTCCACTCCCCACCCCACTTCCCTATTATTGCTCCAAATTGTTTCTCCCATTCTGGAATCTTTTCTACAAAAATTATGAAGAGTGCCGTCTGTCATATCGCCTACTTAGTATCACCGAGCTGTAAGAACTACACATAATTAGATATTTTTATCCTTCCCCATCAATCAGTGCCTCCGAAATTCAGTTTGTGCCTTTCATAATTTCCCTTTGCTGAATCTGGACAGGAATAAAGATCAAGTTTCAAACCTTACTTGGAAAAGGACAGGCTCAAATTTCTGACAGGAAATCCTCTGGGAAGAAAACCGCATATTGGAGTGACATTTAACGTGGCTGTTTTTCTTTCCTGTACAATGCCTGTGGGGACCAGTGGTCTGCACCGCCAGTAGGTTTAAGATTTAGTGTTAGCTCTTTGCTCTGAGAAGCAAGCGCCACACATATACGGAGAAGGGCTAATGAATGATCTCTCTCTCTGACCACATTCTTTGCAATACTTTTCATGGAGCAATTTAGAACTCTTAAATTCATCCAGAAGTAGTCATTTCAAATGTATCTGAAATTATTAATGCTTAATAAAGTATTAATGCTTAATAAATTGTTAATGCTTAATAATTCCACTTATCTGAAGACATAAGAAAATTTTGTGATCTTTTACTCATTATAAAGCATAACTTGCTAACATGACATTTCTCCGATGTGGAAATACAAGGTCAAAGAGATGACTAAATTTCTCAAAGTCACATAATCTGGGCACTTTATTAAGCAACCAAATTTCTACAACCATTATGATGTGGGGGTACTGAAAGTCTATGTAACAAAACATCAACAAGTATTTGAGAGTTTCAGCCAAAAATAATCTAATTCAGCTCCAAGAAAATCTGCAGGCAGAGAAGAAATTACAGGCTTAAAAGGCTAACTCAATCACATTGGATGTGTATCCTGAGTAGATTCCCTAAGTAACAACCTGTTTAAATTTCCATGCCATTTTGCTGATTAAAAACAAACAAATAAGAACAACAATTTTATTCCTCAGTTACAAATTTATCACCAAATACCCCCTTAAAGAGGTAATAGTTTTCAAATATACATTCACCGTTGGATGTCTAAAATGTAGACTTGGTTGGAACACTCAAATGCATGCAGTCATTTATTTGACACTTTTAGAAACTGCTATTCAGTAACAACTAGTGATAAGGCTGCATTTAAGAATTGATTGCTATTGCATCTACTGTAATAACTTCTCCAGAGTATAAAATAGTTTCTGTAAGTGCAATTTTTTAGGCAATTAGCCACCATTAATTTCATTGTTTGAAAAAGCTTTTATCTCTCTTTAAACAGAGTATGTAGTTTTGCACACATGCATTTTCTTGAAACCTAACAACTTTGTATTAGATGCACCCAATTTCAAATAAGAATGAGGATCAGAGATAGTGTTTACCTTTACATTCATGAAGTTTTTTTCACAGAGCAAACATTTAAAGCCAACCCAAGTCTGATTGACATCAAAGCAAGTCCCTTCCACCAAATAACAGCTCTAGGCTCGAATAGGAATATTAAAGAAAAGCAAGCCCTGGCTGGTTTTCCAAGTGGTTAGAGCATCAGCCAATGGGACGAAGGGTCAAGGGTTCAATTCCCAGTCAAGACCAAGCATGTGGTGTGCAGAAGGCAACCAATCGATGTATCTCTCTCACATCGATGTTTCTCTTTTTCTTTTTCTCTCTCCCTCCCTCCCTTCCGCTCTCTCTAGAAATCAATGGGGGGGGGGGGGAATATCCTCATGTGAGGATTAATTTCAAAAAAAGCAGATGAGCAAAAAGGTATTTACCTTCAGATCAACGAGTTCCAGGAAGGTGCTTTCACAGTTCCTAGACTGCTTTATAAAATGCTTCTGAAAGACCACACCACCAGATTTTGGCCAACACCAAACCCTGCTGGAGCAAATCCCACTTAAGGGGGTTAGCCTCACAGAGCAGGTCATACACTGTGTTTGGGTCAATCCTCATAGTTCACCTTTTCCCTCTGCTCTCAACCCATTTCCTTTACTCCCTCACAGGTGCTGTTCTAAGAGCACCCTCAATAAAATTCCTGAACAGATACTTCTCTAAAGAGGACATACAGATGGGGACAGACATATGAAAGGATGCTCAACTTCACTAATCATCAGAGAGATGCAAATTAGATACCACCTCACGCCTGCCAGAATAGTATCATCAATAAATCAATAAACAACTGCTAGTGAGAATGTGGAGAAAAGGAAACGCTAGTGCACTGCTGGTGGGAATGCAGAGTGATGCAATCACTGTGGAGGACAGTACGGGGCTTCCAAAAAATTAAAAATGGGACTGTGTTTTGACTCAGCAATCTCACTTCTAGGAATATCTATATATATAAAAGGCTAATATGCTAAGTATCCAACATCTGACCAGCTGTATGATGCACACTGACCACCAGGGGGCAGATGCTCAATGCAGGAGCTGCCGAGCTGCAGTGACTTGGCAGCAGTGGCTCTCCAGTCGACACACCCCAAACCTGAGAGTAGGGAGCCCGATTCCTCACAGGCCCAAGTGATTCCACCTTCAGCCAAGGGTTATATTGTTGCTGGATCACTGTCGGCCCCAAATCTGGTTTACTGCACAGTTGTGTTTGTGCTCCACACCCTGTAGGACTGCAACTTTGCAGAGTGCCTTCTCACACTCCGGACCCCTCGGGGAATGTCGGAGATCCGGTTTCAGCACGTCCCTCCCAGGCCAGGCCGAGGGACCCCACCTGCTGGAGGGACCCCGCTCACTCCACAGACGCTGGAGAGGGCCTGCGGGAGGTTGGCTCCAGGGCATGTCCAGGCTATCTCCCCCAGTCCCACCCTGCCGACCACCTTCTAATTAATTTCCTTTCAATGTGCATGCATCCATGCACTTGATCACTCACTAGTATCCTAAGAATCCCGAAACACTGATTTCAAAAAACATATGCACCCCTGTGTTCACTACGATGTTACTTACAATGGCCAAACTCTGGAAACAGCCTAAATGCCCATCAGTAGATGAGTGGATGGAAAAACTGTGGTACATTTAATAAATGGAATACTACTCAGTCATAAGAAAGGAAACCTTATGTTTTGCAACAGCATGTATGAACCTGGAGATTATTATGCTAAATGAAATAAGCAAATCAGAGAAAGACAAATATCATATGATCTCACTTATATGTGGAATCTAATGAACAAAACAGAAACAGGCATGGATGCATTGGAACAGACTGACAACTGTCGGGGAGAGGGGGCAGCGGGGGAACTGGGTGAAAGGAAGTGAAGAGATCAGCCAAAAACATACACATAGCACACAAATATAGACAACAGTGAGGTGACAGCCAAAGGGAGAGGCGGGGGTAGGTGGAGGTGGGAAAAGGGAGGGAAAATGGGGAAGGACAGTAACTCTGCTTGGACCACAGGCATATGCTGCAGTGTGCAGATGACGTTTGAGTTGTACACTTGAAACCAGTATGGCTTTGCAAACCAATGAAACCTCAATAACTTCGATTAAAAAAAAAAAGAAATGAGATCACGGCCTGGGTCCTCTAGCTCAAGCATCGCCTCAGATAATAGCAGTGACCTCACTTCCTGATGATGGCCCCCAATAGAATTTGGAACCTGGTCACCAGGTGGCCACATGTTTTCATGTTCTCTGCCAGTGTCCTGAGGCCTGGGCCTCAGAAGAGGCAGCAATGACCAGCACAGGTTCTGAACTCAGCCCAGATGCCCGTGGCCCTTTTCAAGGCGGGACCCAGAGGTAAGACAGGAAGGCCCAGGGAGGTTTTGTTGAGACCAGGCTACCACTCTGATCCCTATGTCCGCTCCCTGTGTGTGTGCATGGAGGGGGAAAGGTTGGGGAAGGGGGTGTAGAAGGGAGATTCATGTGGGGAGGTTCTAGCCAGAGCAGGAATAGGTTGAAGGCAGGTCAGATGCCCGGTGGACCAGTCATGTCCACACTGCAGGTCAAGGCTGGCTGGGTTGATAGTGTGGGCAATGCGCTTTGCAGGTTGTTTATCCTAAGTCCTGGAGGTGAATTTCATTTGCCCTGGGAGGTCTGTACAGACACGGGGCTGGGCCTGATGTACGAGCAGAGGGTCCAGTGAGCAGAAGCAGGATTGAGTAGAGCCGGCCTGGGCTTGAGGTCTCCTGACCCACTGCTGATGACTGTCACTGCAGAGCTCAACCCAGGGCATGGAGGAGCATCAACTGATCTATGAAGACCACCAACCTGTCTCCACCAGGGAAGGTCAACTGAGCCACACAACCAAGGGCCAGAGCAGGCCCGAAGTCAGTGTGGCCACCAGTGGGCGGGGGGATCATCTTGGGAACCAGTGCCCATGCATGGCTGGAGGACTCCTTCCATGAAGCCATCTAGTTACCCCAGGCAGCTCACAATTTTTTATTCCAATCTGGAAACCTGTGCCCATGTTAATCAAACAAGGCAAGATGACCTAGAGCCCAAGGAGGCAGGGCCCAATGGTGAGAAGGTGGGGTGGGATGGGAGATGGAGGTCCACGGGCACTTATGGGGAGGGATTGTTGCCAGACACACAGGGAGCACCCTCAGAGGCTGGCCAAGAGCAAGACCGGCCTCAGACCACCCACGTGCTGGACTGCGGGTGAGGAGGACGTCCTGTGGCTGTACTGTGCTTAGGAGGCACATGGAAATGCAGGCACACAGGTAATCTTTTCTCAAAATTTTTCTCCTCCTCAGAGCCCAGAAGGCAGAACAGACTTCTGCTTTAACACTTGCTGTCCATTCCCAGGAGCCTGATACAGGGACAGACCTGGAGGGGTGTCACCTCAGTGTCCTGCCACCTCCAGCAGCCACTCCAGCTGCAGCTCTGGAGCTGGAGGCAGCCTGTGCAGCAGCACCTGACCTAACAGAGGACCCTCCACCCCTGACTGAAGAAAGCTCTCTGGAACCTGCCATGAGGAGGAGCAGCCTGTGAAATGCATCAGGGCTGGCTGGAAAATATTCCTCACAACCCAAGGGCAGAGAAGTGTCACATCCCTGTGGTGCAGAAAACGCTGGAAAGTCTGTGCTTCTAAAGGGACACAGGGCAAACACAGGCACTTCCAACAAGAGGCGGGATACCTGCCAGGACATGTCAGAGATGCCCCTTCCCAATGGGGACACACCCATGATCAACACTGTGGGGAGAGCACAGTCACCTTCAGACTGGCAGCTTCTGGTCTGGTGGGGACCCCCCCTGGGGACATCGGGAGGTAGCAGGGCCCCAGCAGATCCCCTGGGGAGGAAGGGGAAAGGCCCCTCCTCTGGGAGAACAGTGTGCAGCACCTGCCAAAGTCCCATAGGGGTACACCTGCACTGGCAGGGCTCCCCCTAGGAGGTTCCCCAACAGAAATCCTTGCACAATTGTTCAGAGATGTATTTCCCAGACTGCTCACCAGAGCACTGATGAAATAGCTGGGAACTGGAAAAACACTAATGTCCATGGAGGGGGGATGGGATCCACCAATCCTGGTCCACATGGATGAGGGAAGCTGAGCAGCTGCTGGAGTGGGTGCAGGGGGTCTCTACATGCCTGGAGATAAAGACCTAACGGGTCCTCTCATGTGAGACACATGGACCCTCTGTCTGTAACGAGGATCCTACCTGTTAGACCCCATAGATGTGATGTCAACAGGCAGAATAGCATATGTGAGAATGAGTCTGCCTGTGACAGAGACAAACAGAATGAGAGAGGCAGAGCCTGAGAGATACCCACTGAGCCACTTATTATGGTCAACGCTGTGGTGGGACTTGCACATGTCTTATTGTCCCTTTGAAGTGATGTCTAAAATTTTTATAATGCCTGTATGACGTTTATGGTTCTAAAAATATTAAATTCATACATTCAATATTATCAATATCATCTATGGAGTGAAGTACATTATATAGTTTTCAATTTTCAAAAAATTTATGACAAGAAAAATAAACATCTATTATAGTGCCATAGCCAATTATAAAGCAATTCACAATCAAGCGAAGAACTAAGTGCTTCCAGGGAGCAGAGCCCTGACAGGGCTGCTCACCGCTCCAGTCCTGTGTGTGCACCTATGGTTCGTTGCCCATGTGTGCGTGTGTGGGTGCCTGTGCATGTTCACATGTGTACGTGTGCGTGTGCACTTCGGGAGGGGAGGGTTTCCAGGCATGGACCCTTCTGGAACCTCATTTCCCTAGATGTGGACACTGCCGGTCAGTCCTCTACCTCCTTGGCATTTTCTGTGACCCCAGTATCAATTTCCAAAGCCCCTGCTGTGGAACATGAGCACGTCTAATTTTTCACTCCCATCATTGCACTACAGGGAACATCTGCATCCATAAATCTTTACTTAGGACGGGTCTCTAAAAGCGGAGATTCTGGGTCTAAGGTAAACTCAATTTTAAGATGTTGGGGCGGTTCCCTACATCCAAGGTCATTTGTCCACTTTGAGTCTTGCTTGGGAAAGCAGAGGTGCTGAGGCCCGGGACTGAGACCTCAAGAAACAAGAGAGGAGGCAGAGCTGAGAGCGAAGGAGACAAAGGTACCTGGGAGTGACATACCAGCTAGAAAGTGCCATTCATGCTGCCTCTGCCCCACCCCATGTCCCCCCACCAACCCCGGTCACCACCCCTAGCATACAGCACCCACGCCCTGCCCCGTAACTCACTTGAGCTGACAGCCTGGCCCTGCCATCCGGGAGGGTGTGGTCTTGAACATTCTGGCCTTTTCCCTCTCTCTCCAAGCACAGAGCTCCTGCAGGGTGTGGTCTTGAACATTCTGGCCTTTTCCCTCTCTCTCCAAGCACAGAGCTCCTCTTAGTCAGGAAAGCAGATCTGGGGAGGCTCAGCCAATCACAGGGACCACCAAGAATGTGCTCTATCCAGGGGAAGTTCTCAACTGCAACGGCAGGACCCTCTTGAGCTTGGGTAAAAGGGGACGTTATAAGGGATCTCATGGAAGAGGTCCGAGTATCAGGCTCCAGGCTTTGCAGCAGGCCACAGAAGGCAAATCACAGAGGTCCTGCAGCAGTGACCTCTGCTCCAGCCCCGTGCCAGCTCAGCCCACACAGCTAGCACATCCAGCTTCTGTGAGAGGGGCTCTGCTCAGCGGGGATGAGAAAGAAAGTCCTCATGTCATTCAAAGTCGGGTCAGGTGGAGTGCCCTTGGTCTGAGGCTGCCAGGTGAGGCCACAGGCAGCAAAATGTCGCATCTGCCCAAAAATGGGACAGATGAGAAAAAGGTGTGGCACATATATACAATGAAATAATAGTCATAAAAAAAGAATATAACCTTACCATTTGTGACAGCTTGGATGGACCTAGAGAGTATTACTTCAAGTGAAATAAGTCTGTCAGAGAAAGATAAACACCATATGAATCCCTCATGTGTAGAACCGAAGGAGCAAAATGAATAAACAAAATAGAAACAAGGGGGTTGGGAACTGGTGAAACAGTGAAGGGATTAAGAAGTACCAATCAGTAGCCACAAGACACAGAGAAGTAAAGTACAGCATAAGGAATATAGTCAGTAATATGTAATAACTATGTAAGGTGCCAGGTGGGTACATGGAATACAAAGGGGAACAGTTTGTAAAGTACATGACTGTCTAACCACTATGCTGTACACTTGAACCTAATATAAAGTAATATTAAATGTAAACTGTAACCTATCCTATATAATAAAAAAGAAACATGTAAATTGACCATCCCTTCGCTACACTCACCAGCCAATCAGGAGTGGATATGCAAATTAACCCAACAAAGATGGCAGGTTAATTTGCATACACATGTACCAGGCAGAGAGCAGAAGTGGGAGAACAGGCTGCTTGGGGGGGGACATGGCTCCCTCTGTCGCTCCCTTGGGTGGACATGGCTCCCTAGGTCACTTGGCGGAGAGCAGAGCAGGAGAGCCGGAAGCTTGGGGGGCCATGGCTCTCTCAGTTGCTCCCAGCATGGGGAGCACCAGGAATTCTGGGAATAGTAGTTCTGATGGCAGCCCCAGGAATGAAAGCAGAAGCCCAGAGCATGGGGAGCACCAGGAATGCTGGGAATCGTAGTTCTGGTGGCAGATGTTTCTCCTAGACAGTAGAGCAAAGTGAGCCTGGAGCAAGTTACTGTTGCAGTGGGGGATGGAGGGAAAGCAAAGGTGAGAGATATAAGTAAAATCAGAGTGTCTAGGAAAAATTAAAGGGGAGATATCCTGAAACTTCCAGGAAATCTCCGCCAATGAAGCAAAGAAAAAAAAAAACCCTCATTATTCTGTGAGCAACAAACCAAACTGGGTTGGGGGTCTCAGACAATTTGCGCATATGATTGCAAAGACAGACAGAAACTCCCGGATTGGAGAGGGCTCCCAGATTGGAGTGGGTGTAGATCAGGCTAAGGGATCTACCCCCAAAACCCCCCAATCCCCGTGCACAAATCTTCATGCACCAGGCCCCTCGTATCCTATATAATAAAAACTTAATATGCAAATTGACCATCCCTTTGGGATGCCTAAGCCACACCCACCAGCCAATCAGAATGGCTGTATGAAAATTAACCCAGCCAACATGGAGGCCGGCACTCTGGGAGCTGAGTAAACAGGCAGTTTCCATTGCAGCAGGAGTGAAACTGTTTGCACGCGGCCTGGGCTTCTCTCCGCTCCAGGGAACAACATATTTGCAACATACTTTCAATCCTAGAAGTATCAGAAGCTGAAGCAAACAGCAGGCCAGGCCTGACTTCTAAGGGAAACATTGTTTCATTATATAAGCCAGAGCTGAAGCAGAGAGGAGGTTTCGTTAACTGCCTAGGCCCCAGCTTAAAGGAACAGTGTATCAATTATAGAAGATAAACCCCAGAAACCTGCTTCCAGCCAGCCTTGCTGGGACATTGGGTCAATGGGAGCTGTGGGCAGCCTGAATGCCTGAAAGCGCCCCTCAGTCCCTCACCCATGCTGGCCACACCCCAATGGGGTGAGGGACGCCATTGGGGGCTTTGGCCAGCCTGCAAACAGCCATGAGCCCCTCACCCAGGATGGCCAGGTACCCCAGTAGGGACCCAAAACCTGAAGGGACTGCAGGCAGCCTGAAAACGCCCCTCAGTTCCTCATCCAGGCTGGCCAGGTACCCCAGTAGGGACCCAAAACCTGAAGGGACTGTGGGCAGCCTGAAAATTTGAAAATGCCCCTCAGCCTAGAACTCAGGCTGGCCACACCCCAATGAGGTGAGGGACGCCACTGGGGGCCTTGGCCAGCCTGCAAACAGCCATCAGCCCCTCACCCAGGCTGGCCAGGTACCCCAGTAGGGACCCAAAACCTAAAGGGACTGTGGGCAGCCTAAAAGTCTGAAAACAGCCTTCAGACCCACACTCAGGCTGGCCAAGTACCCCAGTAGGGACCCAAAACCTGAAGGGACTGTGGGCAGCCTGAAAGTCTGAAAATGGCCCTCAGCCCATCACCCAGGCTGGCCACACCCCAGTGGGGTAAGGATCCACACTGGGGAGCTCGGCCAGCCTGCAAACAGCCATCACCCCCTCACCCAGGTTGACCAGGCACACCAGCAGGTGGACATCCCCAGAGGGGTCCCAGACTGCGAGAGGGCACAGGTCGGGCTGATGGACCTCCCGAGTGCACAAATTTTTGTGCACCGGGCCCCTAGTATATATATAAAAGCCCAAATGACTGTGAGGAGCTGAGAAGCAGAGGACCAGATGACTGGCCAGTAGCTATGACACTCACTGACCACAGGGGGCAGAAGCTCAACACAGGAGCTGCCTCCTTGTGGTCAGGGCACTCTCACAGCATATCTCCCGAGGTCAGGCAACATCCTGTGGTCCCTCCCCAAGGCCGGCTGGCCCCGATCAGCCCTGATCAAGACTGGGCAAGATGGCTCCAATTGGCCCTGATCGCCAGCCAGGCTGAGGGACCTCACCTGTGAACTAATTCGTTTCCTGGGCCTCTAGTTGAGAAAAAAAAACACAACAACAACAAAAGAACACACTACTGTTTTGCTAGTTGTGAGATCCTGGGAAAATCACTTAACTTCTCTGAGAGGCTATTGTAAAGTGGGCATTAGCAATAACATACACAAAGAGCCTGGAAATAATCGGCATACGAAAGCTATTGCTATCATTTTGACTTCTATTAATCTCTGTACACTAATCTGTTTTGCCATTTCCAATTTGCTATCAGATTAACCATATTTATTAAATAGGTAACTCCTTAAAACACATAAAATTCAATCATTTCTGGACTGCGACTTGTAAATTGCACCATGTTTTCCCTATGCAGTAAATAAAGCATGTGACTTTATTTCCCATTGCTGGAAACTATACATACTTTTTGTTCTAATGAGGAATTTCAAAATAACCCCCTACAATATTGCAAAGAGGTAGAAATGAATTCAGTAACTGCAAACTCCAAAATTCAGTTTGCCAAAGAACTGACACTTACTTAAAAGTGTTATCTACTAGAAAAGATAGATGGGGAGGGAATAAGTTTGCTGTATTACAAAACCCAGATAAACATATAGGGGAGGAAAAGAGAAAGAAAAAAATGAGGTGAGGAAGCTAAAAGAGAGAAGAGATAGAAGGATGGAGTGGCAGCAAGATAACTTAGAAAGCGCGCAGAAAATTCCTTAGCATTCACCAGGGTAACAGGAGCTGCAGCAGGGTGTCAACTGAGGTTACAGATGCACAGGAAGCACTGAATCATTTCCCACCCAAGTGAAATCGGATCTTGCTCAGAAAATGAGAAATGTGGCTGAAGCACTGGACATTATTAACCCTAACAGACCGGTGTACCGATTTTTCGGTAATTTCCAAATCTGCTGTACCTGATAGGGTTAACAACAGTTTTAGCAACCGAATGGCTAACTACTGTTTCCTAGCTTTAAGCCAATCAATAGCTGTCCTGCCCCTATAGCTCAGTGGTTGAGCTAGACCTAGGTTGAGCTTAGAACCAAGAGGTCTCTGGTTCCATTCCCAGTCAGGGCGCATGCCCTGGTTGCAGGCTTGATCACCAGTGAGGGGTGCTCAGGAGGAGCTGATTGATGATGTTCCTCTCTCATTGATGTTTTTATCCTTCTCCCTTCCTCTCTAATAACCAATGAAAAACACATATTTTTTAAAAAAGAAAATCAACAGCCAAAAAAATTACGTAAGTATCATTATTTCTATAACATATTCAAAAACCCCACTGTATTATTTCTGCAAGTTTTAACTAAGCAAACTTCCCTAGGCATGGGGCACAGGATCCTTTCATTCTCGTTTAAATGAACATGCGCTTTTAATTTGATTTTGAATTCACAATTTTGTTACTTTTTATGTAAGAGGCCTACCCCAAATTCTATAAACTCCACCCGCTCCAAATCTGTGTCTATATCTGAAGCATATGGCAAAGCAGAATAAGGACAGCACCTAACTTCTGAGCTCTCAATTTAGTGGAAAACAGTAATTACACTGCAACATGATGCGCTGAATTCTGTGCGAGGACAGAGGAATCCAATGCTGGCACCGTAAGTCAGAAAGAATTTGGAGGAAATGTGACATGTGAATCATCCTAAAGGGTGAACAATTAGAACCATGAGTAGTAAAAGCAGCTCTTGCTAAGGGAAGGCTGTCTGCTAAGGCAATGAAACCATAGGGAACACGTGACTGTGGCTTAATTTAAGGACCGTGGTTCTATAGTACTAGGCCACCAAACTAGACAGGAGCTAGAAAAGCAATGTTTCCATAGTCTCCTTGGGACTCTGCCCTGCAGACAGGCATAGTGAGTAGATACAATGGGGAGTGGAGGACAGATTACTAAAATTTATTTTCTGAAAAAACAATTCTGGCCCAAGGACAAATAATTCACCCAAGAGAGAAAAGAACTAATGATAGTACAACCATATGTTAGGCTGTTAAAATAGCCCTATCAAACATAAGGTAGAACTAGCATAAGGCAGTGGCAAGGAAAAAAGAAAGGAGATATACTCATTAGAGGGAATGAAAAGATGCAATGGCCACTGGAAGGATGTTGGGGGCAGGTGGAATGAGTGAGAGATAGCAACAGAGATTGCCTCTCGAAGTTCTTAATCTGGGAAACTAGAAACATTGGGACCTCCTTAGGTTAAAGAAAAACCACGGAAATAGCAATGTCATCTGTTTTTAGAGGAAGGAGTGGAAATATATTCCTTCCCGACATATTGATCTTGAAATATCTTTGTAAACAGGAATCACAAGAATTAAAGTGTCACGAGGGCAGTAATTTTTATTGTTTTGTTGTTGATGGCTCTTTTTTTTTTTTTTTTTCCTCACAAGATTATATCCTCAGAACCAGAAATATTGGCTGGCCCAGAGTAGGCACTTGATAAATACTTGTTGAAAGAATGAATCAATTACCTCTGTGAATGTAAGGCGAAAATAATTCAGACATAGAAAAGAAGGAAATCACAAGCCTCTAGGTGTTGCTGCAGTTAAAGCAGATTTGATTTATCAATAAGAAGGCATAGAGATGAACAAGAGGGGAGAATGGAGGGAGGACGGAACACTGGCCGACATGAACATTAAAAATATATATTATGTTTTAGAATTATTTCCGTGGTAGAATCAATAAGAAATAAAGACCCTTCAGGCTTGATTACACCAAATATCACATTCACAAGCACTCAATATACTAGGCCAGGAATCACGTTTATTTAGCTGATACTAAATAAGGCTTACTTGGCATCACTTTGCTTCCTATACCAACATGAAAACAAATTCCTTATGGAAATAACCTTAATAAGGTCAAATTAAATATAGGAGAAGATAAAGTATCTTAGACTTCACACAATTATCTGTAAAGTAAGTTAAAAATCCTAGTAGAATAAAAAACATACCAGCAAGTTTCAAGATTAAAGTCTCTCTCTGTATATGGAGGGGAATACGATAGAAAATATAAAACTGGCCATAATCCTCTCTTATTCACTTCCATACTCGATCAGAACATTCACCCTTGAATAATACCAATATACTCAAAATGTCCGGAGTAACCAAATCAGTGTTTTTCAGAATCTGTACTAAAGAATCACTAAAAAAAACCTTGTATTCCTCTGTCAGCAAAGAGGTGTCACTGTCTGAATCAGCTGATAATCTTGTTAGTCACTGGTAGTCTACACTGCTGAGAATACACTGTGGCAAGGGGGTGGGGTGGGGACATCTGTAACAGTCAACAGTAAAAATAATAAAATGAGAAGTGTACATGGGAAATTACAGGCCAGGTCCAACAATATGCAAACTGATGAATCCAGAGTCTAGGCAAACTTCTAAGTTGTTATTTTTAGGAAGAACTTGATGGATTATTATGAAGGCAATTCCAATACCTGTCTCTGAATGTTATGCCATGCTTTACGTATTTGACTGGTGATTATGTATTTCTGTGGTTGATTATTCTTGTAACCGAGGAGATGATAAAAGGGGAGGAGAGGAGAAGAGGAACTGATGTAGAGCTATTTTGCTGCAATAACATGAGGAACTTACTGAAATTAAAATCCTTCTTTGTCTGTTTTTGCCTGATATTCCATTTGTTTTTATGTCAAGAATGGATTCATCTGAAAGATTGGAACGAAGTGCACACATTCACAAATGGGAAACTATACAATAAAGCCTGGACCACCTTTGGTGCAAAGGCAAGGAAAAACTCGTCAGCAAAAGGAACAACAGTTCACAGTTTACAGCATGCTAGCAAGATTCCAAATAGTTCAGATACAAAAAATATATATTAAAATAAAACAAATTAATAAGAAACTTCCTGAGCATGAGCCCCAGCATTCTAGCCATACGAGATAAATTAGCATGGCCCAATTCAATTCCCTAATTACTGACTCACAGATAAACATAATAGGCTACACTATTTAGTTACCATATGTAATTCCATAGGACTCACCAGAGCCATCTTGACAACTGGTATTTTCTCTCTGAAAACATTTTAAAAGGTTTCATTCTCTTTCAATAAACATGACTATGTGCTTCTTAATTAACTCATCCACTATTTAAGAACATTCATTAACTGTATTTTACTATGCTACTCGAAGGACTAAATGTTAGTAAGATTATAAACCAATTTTTACTTTTTTTAGTAACCTAGAGAACACGTCTGCCTAAAATGGTGTTGTTTTGGGGTTTTGCCACTTAATTTCAATTAATTGATCAGAAAGTACAGACAGACATATAAATGCTTAAAGTGGCCCAAAAAGTCTGAATAATTTCTGCCAGAATATTGTGTATGCACACAATAATGACTATCCCCACTTCAATTCTTAGTATGTTTGATGGGCTTAATTGTAACATACACTACATGACAATTATTTGGATAATTTAGGCACCAAATTACTCCTTTGTTAACCAATTCACTATACGGTTATCACATAAATTTGTCACAAGCAGTGATAGATAAATCAATCAAAGATAAAGAAGTGCAAAAAAAATTAGCAAGGCAGAAGCATTAGGCGAGCAGTCTGGAAAACAAAGCTTTGACTCCCTTAGGAGACAGACCATGCTGTGCTTATACACTTCCCAAGACAGCATGCAGAAGCTGGGGGAAGACTCAATACTCGTGTGACTTAAAAAAAATTAATCACTTGGCATCTTTAAAAATCAGAAAAATTTAAACCTCTTCATTTTACAATTACTGCCAGGTTTTCTAAAAGTATGACTTACATAGTTTCAAACTTCAAGTTACATCAAATAAGGGCACTTAAATTTTATGGTTATGGATACCGTCAAACACAAAAGTCTGACACACACGGTTGAAACCAAGAACAAATACTCTAAAAAAACAAAGTGCGAAGCATAAAAGAATCCTAAACTATTTTAAATATCCCCGAATGGTATATCTATACAATGATCTAACACTCCGCAATAAATAATAATAAATTATTAATACAGGTAATCTGGATAAATCCCAAAATACAGAGTAAAAGAAGTCAAACGAAAAGAACATACTGTAAGATCCCATTTATTTAAAGCTCTAGAGAATGTGATCTAATCTATAGGGACAGAAAGCAAGTCAGTGTTTACTTGGAGATGGGAGACAGGCAGAAAGGGAGGCTGGGAAGGATTGCACGGGGGCAGGAGCGATGCTTATGCCCACTATCTTGACTGTGGGGATCATTTCCCAAAATTCAACCAACTGTACACTCTCAATTTGTGCAGTTCACCATGTCCACTGTAAAGTATGCCGCAATTAAACAATCCTTCCTCTGACTTGAGAAAGGGTGGAACCTGAATGTCCTGGTTCAGAGCCCAACCAATGTCCACTGAACTTCATGGAGCTGGCTAGGGACCAATAATCCAGGGCCAGGGGGGTTTCTTCTTTTGTTTTCCTACCTCAGAACAGATCTAAAAGTACTTGGTGACATATACAGTCAGCAGATTCTATCAGAATAAAGAGGCATTCTGTGCTGCACTTTTCTAAGTGAGAATAGAATAACTATTTAACCACTCCCAGCAAAACTGAGAATGTGGAAGGAAGTGGGTGGGGTGGGAGGAAAGGCAGAATTCCAATTCCACTGAATCCTAGAGTTGAGGGCTCCCCCCTCCCCCCCACCCCCAGTGGAAAATAAATGTCTCCCAGAGGAAGACTTCACACTTTGACTAATTTAAATTAAATACTCTTGGGAGGCTGGGAGAGGTGGGACATAGTGAGGGGAGCACCTACCCTAAAGCTGTGTGAACTTTACCCAGTAATACCTTAGACAAACAGGACCTGCTAAGGGGGCCTCACAATATTTAAGAAAAGCTGGGCACACCTGGTATAGGTCAGATAGCATCTTTTAAGTTGTGGAATAATTAACTTCATGATTCTATCCTCCTGGTTTTGTTAGGTCACTGATGTCCTGAGAGCACAGAATGACAGATTTTCATGACCATTTCTACATCCAGTTCCTGGATGCAAGGCATACCTGGGGCCCACCCAATCCCATAAGATGAAGTAACCAGATAAGGTGACCAGATTTTAACAGTGGTAAAGCGGGACACCATTGACCGGGGGGTGGGGGGGGGTTCTTTTGTTATTATTATTATTATTACTTAAAATATTACCACGAGTAGTACATATGTCTCTTTCCAAAAATTGGGACTTTTTTAAAACGCCGCGGGACGTGAGACAAATGGTTAAAAATCGGGACTGTCCTGTCAAAAGCGGGACATTTGGTCACCTTATTCTAAGATTAACTATAGGTCCAGGTAACGAATAATTGTAAGCAGAAATCAAGATTTAAATATGCATTCTCCGCTGGTGTCCTGTGTGCCACATGGTAGTTAACCTCCTCAGAGTCAAGAGACATTGGTTCAAAGATGCTGTTAAAGAAGATATGGATGTTTAATAATCTCAGACCCCATTTCCTCACTGAGAAAATGGGCAATCAATGAAATCTGTTGATCAACATCTCTATTTACCTGTTTGTTATATCAAAATAATTTAGCATCCTCAGTTCACAAACATGTGTTTTCTTTGGAGGGAAGGAGGTTGCACCTAGGTGATAGAATTACAGGTAAATTTTTTCCCTTCTTTGAGCTAGTCTATGTCTTCCACATACATATTTTATTTTATTTTTTAAATATATTTTATTGATTTTTTACAGAGAGAAAGGGAGAGGGATAGAGAGTTAGAAACATCAATGAGAGAGAAACACCGATCAGCTGCCTCCTGCACACTCCCTACTGGGGATGTGCCCGCAACCAAGGTACATGCCCTTGACCGGAATCCAACCTGGGACCCATGAGTCTGCAGGCCGACACTCTATCCACTGAGCCAAACCAGTTAGGGCTTCCACATACATATTTTTAAAATATGCTTTTTATCATAAAAAAGTCACCAGAAGAAATAATTATATTACATATCCTACTCTAATTTTAAGATATAAGCACTAAACAGTAAACTACCTCAAAACATCCTCAAATGATCAACATTAAGTCATCAACACAATCTAACCAGGTTTTTCCTCAAGATCTCTCTCTCTCTCACTCTCTTCGGTGAGTGTGTTGCTAATACTTCTGCTTTTTCCTTTCTTACAAGTGTTTCCTTTTTCATGTTCCCATTATGCATTTATTTATATCACCTTAGATCTGGGGTGAAGTTGTTCACAAGGAAATAACAATGAATGCTGTTTTCACAGATATAAATCAAAGTAAAAGGAGGATAAACACATGTATTCCCTAGACCAAACAAATTTCACCACCACAGGCAAGAAAAAAAAAAAAGAGCAAGAATGTATGTCTCCTTTTACCTTTTTTTTTTTTAACTCAGCTGATTAAATTTGGAATTGTTTTAACAGTTCTCTAGTCTAAACAATTGCTTTAACATTATAAATAACGCGGGGCCCAGTGCACAAAAATTTGTGCACTTGGGGGGGTGGGGTCCCTCAGCCCTTCCTGTGCCCTCGCAGTCTGGGACCCTTCGGGGGATGTCCACCTGCTGGTGTGCCTGGTGAGGGGCTGAGGGCCGTTTTCAGGCTGCCCACAGTCCCTTCAGGATTCGGGTCCCTACTGGGGTGCCTGAGCAGCCTGGGTGAGGGGCTGAGGGCTGTTTTTAGGCTGCCCATAGCTTCCATTGACCCAAGGTCCCAGCAAGGCTGGCTGGAATCAGGTTTCTGGAGTTTATTTATCTTCTATAATTGAAACTTTGTTGCCTTGAACAGAGGCCTACGCAGGTAACAAAGCCTCCTGTTTGTTTCAGCTCCGTGGCTTCTATAATTAAAACATTGTTACCGTGAGCAGAGGCTCAGCCAGCCTAGGCAGGCAGTTGCGACAGAAGCCTGCTGTTTACTCTAGCTCCATGGCTGCCGGCCTCCATCTTGGCTGGGTTAATTTGCATTCAGCTGCTCTGACTGGCTGGGAGGCATGGCTTTTCTGGTGGGCATGCCTTAGGTGTCTCAGAGTGATGGTCAATTTGCATATTACTTTTTTACACACATGGGTGACGACAAGGGAGGTGGCGGCCAAGCAGTCAGCAAGCAATCCTATGCCGATGTCCAATATATTTGAATCCCTAACAACTTTTATTAAATGTAAAACCTTTTATTCTTTTCTCTGTGTATTTTTCCAATTAAGATCATACACTACAGCAGTATATTGATTTTGTGTTCTCCCTAGTGTCTAGCCCAATACAATATGTCTCTGATTCCATCTATTACTATCTACTACCTCAGACCTTCATGGGAAATATTTCACAGGAAGGCAATGGACTACTTAACATCAGTTTCCTTTATCTAGAAGTAGTTTTCATCTCATTCTTATTTGCCCATATGGAACTTCTCTGTAATTATTTAATCTCAGTATACCAACTTTACCATACTAAATATAATTTCCCAAACGTATTTATGTGGATGTCTCCTATGAATGACACTAGTTTACCAGAGACAAAAGCATGTAACAAATATCAAACGAATGCCTACTTTAGGCAAAATGTGTTTTTCAAGCAGATGTAACTGAATGGGAAATATAATCAAGATATAAGATACTGTCATTCACAGGCACCATCAAGCAGTTCTGAATCTATGGGAAACTCTCTGCTTCTTTACCACTGGCAGATGTGTTGTTTGTTCCAGCATATGTGGGGACATTTCCAGTCTAACACATCCCCTTTAAGAACTCTGTTATGGGCTGAAGATGTTTTATGAAGGTCACAGAGTTCTTCGTGGGTGTTATAAATATACAAAATGGAGGCAACCGGCAACGCAACCTAAGAGGGTCAAGTCTATGATGTCAGACCTGGGATGTAATCTGCAGAGAATAACCTGCCTTTAGCTCAGACAGTTATCTTCCAGGGAAATTCATTTCCACATGCCAGCTTCTAAATCCCTCAATCTTCACTCTGGGCAATGGGTTCGCTTCTTTGTTTGTAAAGCACAGCCTCCCCACCAGTAGCTAAAGACTAAAGTAAGGCATCGAGACAAAATTAACCTCGAGGATCCCCATGAACCTGGCCTGAGCATACCGCCTTGCTGAGATATGATAAGCTCTGGAAAAGGCCTCTACTGCCTCACAGTATACGTGCAGTTAAAAGGTATCTAAAGCGGAAAGACATCTTTAAGGGCCAAACAGAGAGCAGTGCCTCCATGATAGGAATTTGGAGCACAATAAAAGTTGACTGACGTCTCTCTTTTCCCAAGCCACAAGTCAGGCCTAGGAGGTAAAAGGAAGATATGTGTGAAGGAGAGAAGAAACACCAGGAACAAAATAAGAAACACTGAAAAAGCCAAGAAAAGAAAAGGGACACAAGTAAGAGGTATGGTACCCATATGATTGATCTATCATTCATACGTTGGAGATAAATTTTATCAGTTTTTTGTTAGTTTTAGCAAGTGAGGTAGAAAAGAGGATTGGGAAGAGTTCACACTAGCTTTGTCTTGCCCTCTGAAAAGAATCCATGACTGCTCTAACCCCTTCCTCTCTTTACCTAAATAAACAAAACGATAGTCCTCAAACCTACTCAGGTAACAGAACAGTTAAGGAGTCACTAGAACCCACTGCAGAAACCCTTGGAATATGGCCATCTATATTAAAGTTAAAATATGTAAATACACAATTTCTGCTCATCAGAAACTCCAGTTTATCCTAGATTCTAACAGAGAAAGATACCAAAAGTTGAGAATGAAACTTGGAAATGAGAAACTCCAACACACTGATTTATAATGAGTCTATTTTGGAGGGGGAAAGCATGCCACTTCAAGGGGCACCAGAAACAGGGCCTGGAAGGCAGTAACATTAAACAATGCACCTATCACAAAAGGAAGTATTGAAGCAATGCTTTTCCTTACAGAGCAACACAGTAAATATGTCAGACTTTGGAGGGTATACTCCTGTCTCAGCTAGGCACCTCCTCAACTCTGCCATTGGCTGTGAAAGCAGCCACGCACAGCAAGAATGAGACACCGACAACAGGACTAAGAGTGGCTGTGCTCCAACCAAACTTAAACATGGACACAGGTTTGATTTTCATATAATTGTCACATGAGAAACAGTCTTTGGATTTTGTCTTTCAACCACTTAAAAATGTACAAGTCATCCCTAGCCCCTCAACCTTAGGGACAAAAACCACTGCGGCAGGTCTATTTGGCCCATGGCCCTGAAATCTACAGACTCTCTGTTTTTGGTTTTTGGTTTTGTTTGAACCTAACGTGAAGTCTGAGGAGGGATACGGCCCAATCTAGGCAGAAAGGAGCATCTGTAACGTGCTCCATGGAGGAGCAGCATTCCTTAGGCATCCCGGACAAGATTAAGCCCTCTCCACCCCTCCCTCAGGCGAGGCACAGGTGCATCCATCCAGAGCTCTCTGCACTGCATTAGAAGTTCAAGCCAAGGAACTTAAAGTTTTGTTGCGTTTTTAAATACAACTGTTTACTTAAATCCTACCAGGCACTAAATGCATATATTACAAATGTAGATGATTCAACTTTTTTAAAAAAAGTTCATTATAAACACCTGCACCAAACCATCACACCTGGTTCGTTTTTCAGATCAGGTGTCATTTATTCCATACGATGTATACTAAATGAACAACGTCTACCCAACCACAGAAGGGATGTTTATATCACAGCTGTGCAGCAAAGCTGGATGTTAGACGATAGGCCACTTTTCACATGCTTCCCCTCTCAGCATCCAAAGAGCGCGGAGGGGTTTCCTTGTGGCCTGACCTGGCCAAGCCATGGTCACCTTATCTGAGGATACCCGTGAAACCCTAGTCGCCACCGAACCCTCCCCACCCCCTCCCCAGCCGAGGCTCACAGCGCCCCCAACCGGGTTCCTTCCCAGCGCGCGACCTCAGCAGCCCAGCCCGCGGAGGCGGACCGCGCCGTCTCCCTCTCCCAACGCGCCTGGGCCCCGCAGCAGCGGCGGCCACCGCCCGCCCTCGCAGGCCCCTCCTCTCCCCTGCAGCCCCAGCTTCCATTTCCAAGGGATCCGCAGCAAAGAAACTGGCCTTTGTGCCTCTGCAGAGAACGCCAGCCAAAATGTACACCATCACAGCCGCCTCCGCACACGCAACTCCCCGGGACACAACGCGCCTCCCTGACGGCGCTTCCCCGGGAGCATGCGGCATCCCGAGGCCGCGAAATCGCAGATAAAAGCAGACACCCCCCCCCCCACCCGCCTCCAACTGCGACGGGGACGGGGTAGGGGCTGGGGGGGCGGGGGGAAGGCGTGGAGCAACATGCTGGCACCCACGCGGGCAGCAGCAGGGAAGGCACAGCCGCCAAGGGGAGGGGGTGCCAACTAGCGGCGCGGTCTGCGTCGCCCGCCGGCGGGGCGTGAGTCCCGGGTGTGGGCACATCTCCCCCCGACCCTCTACCCGCCCCACACGGCCCCGCATCACGGCGGACGGGGCGTTCGGCCTGGGACGCGTCCCCAGCAGCCGGGAGCAACAGGCTCCTGCGCCCCGCCCGCGCGCCAGGCCCTCGGGCGAAGGGAAAGCACAACTTTCCAGCCCCTGCAAGTGCGCCGCAGCGGGCGGTGCGGGGGGAGCAGGGAGGGCTCCGGGGTTGCGCTCAGGGGCCGGGAGCAGAGGGAAGAAACTTCCAGACCTCATCCTCTGAGAGCCCTTGGAGCAGCGGCCTCCCGGGCCTCGCGGGGTGGGGCCAGCGCAGCCGTCCCCGCCCGCCCTCCCCGCGCCCGGAGCCGCGGAAGCCGCGCACCCCCGGCCGGCGCGCGCACTAGGCGCGGGCGCGCGCTCCGCCCTCGCGGCCCCATCCCGGCGCCGCTTACCCGGCTCGCGGCGGCGACGCAAAGGGGCGGAGGGCTGGGGAGCCGGGTCGCCCGGGACGGCGAGAGCCTCGCCTCGCCTCGCCTGGCCTCGCCCACGTCCTCCCTCTTCTCTTCCGAAGTAACGGCCCGGGGAGGAGCCTCGGATGAGCGCGCAGACACAGCCACGCGCGACCGGGAAACTTAACGCCGCCGCGCGCCGGGCCCGCGCCAGCCGCGCCGCGCCCCCTCCCCCAGCGCGCACCGCACTTGCGCCGACCGAGGCTGCGGAGGCGGCGGCGGGGCCCCGGCGGCTCGGGCTGCGTGACGCCCGCGGTCGGCGGGGCGGGCGCGCGGCGGCCAATCAGGGGGCGCGGCCCGGCCTGCGGTCCCGAGTGGTAAAGCAGCGGCCCGGCGCTGGGCCTGGAAGGTGGGGAGTGTCGGATAGAGTGGAATCCTTAGTGGAGACACGTGTGTCCCAGGTAATGGTACAGTCTCATAGAAAACATTTTTGATGGAAATGCGAAGTTAACTGGAGTCCTCGCCATCTGTGGGAACTGGCAACCTCCATTTCTCGTTCTAGGGACTCAAGAAGTTTTAATATGTGGACTGTCCTGTGTTCCCTTCGCACGGGAAGCTTATGGAAGCCGTAGGATGTGATGAGAAGCACTTTAATGAGAAGGCGTGTGGCGAAGGGGAGCTGATAATTGCACTTTATAAGTTACTTTTAGCAAATCAATGTGAATTCTTAGACATGTTCCCATTAAAAGACAGAAACAGTAAACATAGGGGAAGAGTTCAGAATTGCGTGGTGCTAGGAAAAGCATTTATTTCCATTGTGTGCCACTTAAGGTTTGTGTTTCCTTAAAGGGGGAATAAATGCTGATGGAGATTTGACTTGGGGTGGTGAACAGACAATACAGTGTACAGATGATGTATTATATAATTGTACACCTGAAACCTATATAATTTCATTAACCAGTCACCCCAATAAATTTAAATAAATAAATTATTTAAAAGGCATTAAAAAAGAGATCAATTGAAGGACTTGTATGCATGCATATAAGCATAATGAATGGACACAAGACACTGGGGAGTATGGGAGGCCAGGGGAAGGTCAAGGGGAAAAAAAGAGACATATGTAATACTCTTTGTAATACTTTAAGCAATAAAACAAAATTAAAAAAAAAAAAGATTGTCTTTTTTTTTATACCCTCAATTCTTGAATCCCAGTAATCTTTTCCCAGGAAGAAAATTGCTCCCTTTCTCAATACATAAACCTGATATTAGCCTATACATGAACGAATACTCAGAAGTCCAATCCTACTTATTAAAAGGGTAATATGCAAATCAACCAAAGGGAGGAACAACCAGTTGCTATGATGTGCACTGACCACCAAGGGGCAGACACTCAACTCAGGAGCCATAAGCCAGGCTGAAGGCTGGCAAGCACAGCAGCCTGCCTCCAAGGCAAGTGCTCAGGATCCTGTGGGGAGCAGGCCTAAGCTGTCAGTTGGACATCCCCTGAGGGCTCTGGGACTGGGGAAGGGAGCAGGCAGGGCTGAGGGACCCCCCCCCCCATCCCCAGTGCACGAATGTTGTGCACTGGACCTCTAGTTTAAAATATTTAAATACTCTTTTAGCTCAGCTGCTGTGGTTCAGTGGTTAAGCCTCAAACCATGCACCAAAACGTCCATGTTCCACTCCTGTCAGGGCATATGCCTGGGCTGGGAGCTTGATCCCTAGCAGGGAGTGTGCAGAAGGCATCAATGTAAAATGTGATGATGTTTCTGTCTCTCTCTTCCTCTTTCTCTCTCTGTCTAAAAAACAAACAACAAAATAATTCCCTTTAATATCCTAAACAAAAGTTCTGTTTTCTTTGGCAGACATGTAAATTTGTTGTTTTGTCTACAAAAAAAAAACAAAAAACAGCAGACAAAATAACAGCATTGCATTTCTCCAATATTCACCAGATATTTAAAAGGAAACACAGTTTTAAAAAATATACAAGGCTTTGGAGGGAAACTGATTTGGGCATATATATATATATATATATATATATATAATCAGAGAAGGAGGGGGAGGGAGAGAGAAACATCAATAATGAGAGAATCATTGATCAGTTGCCTTCTGCAAGCCCCCTACTGGGGACTGAGCCAGCAACCCTAGCATGTGCCCGGTTGAGGAATCACACCATGACCTCCTGGTTCATAGGTCGACGCTCAACCACTGAGCCATGCTGGCCAGGCTGATTTTGGGCTTTTGACTGGATGTTTTCTGAAAGCTGCAAAGCAGATTGTTTGCCTGCAAATGATTGAGAGTTGAGTAATGTGAGCTCAGTATCTGGGTGGAGGCTGCCTTCAACCCAAAGCCCCTTGTGTTTTAACAAACGTGATTAGTGTAGATTTGCCCACTGAGGAAATAAGACACTGATTAGATTTCTTCCAAGTCTATGGATATTCATCTCCTCTGGGTCCTTTGCATGTGAAAGTGAAGTTAGGATGAAGGAAAACTCATCTGAGCTTATCTTCTCCCTTGTATCTTCAATACATCGCTATCCTTTCCATCAGAATTCCCAAGCTCCCCCTGCCATGCTAGACACTTTTCCTCTACATAACTTTTGTGTTTTTGCTTTAGTGTTATCTCAAAGCATTTGGAGAGGGTTATGTTTTGCTCAGAAATTCCAAATGATTCCTCCTCTTCAAAAGGCAAAGCAGTTAAGATCAAATTTTGAGAGAGAGAGAGAGAGAGAGCCTTCCTCCCCAGTCTACTTCTCTCCTGCTACCAGCCTTTCTGCCCTCTTCTTTGTGGTTCCGTTTCTGGAAATCGACCACCTCCATCTGGCTTCCTACCCAACTCACTGCAGTGATGAACACCCACTACCTAAATCCAATGGATATGTTTGTCTGCTCATCTTTCTTGTCCTCTCAGAAGCACCCATAATGGTTAAACATCCTCCTCAGAAGTCTCATCCCCACTCCAGTTCCATGCAATCATATTTTTATTTTTGCTCTTTCCTGTTACTCAGGAGCAGATGTGTGGGGACCTGAAGAGGGAGGGAGGGAGGGAGGGAGGGAGGGAGGGAGGGAATCTTTTGAAAATGTTACAAAAATATATGACCATGTAAGCATGTGCGTAGGGCTCCTCCGAGCCAGAGAAGGACCCAGAACCTTAAGCTTCCTTAGCTTCTCAGCAGAGCTGCCTCTGTCATCAGGTCATTCACTCGCCAATCTTCTTGCCAACTAACCTCCGCTACCTAACTTCTTTTTTAATCCTTACCTGAGGATATGTGTTTATTTTAATCGATTTTTGAGAGAGAGGAAGGGAGAGATAGAAAAAAACACCACTGATGTGAGAGAGACACTGATAAATTGCATCCCGCATGCACCCAATGGGGAATCAAACCCACAACCTTTTGGTGCATGGGAAGACCCTCCAACCAACTGAGCCACACCAGCCAGGGCTCCTTAATCTTTAAGTTAGGGAATTCCTCATGTGATAAACCCTCTTTTTTATTATCACCTCTAGCTTATCATCTCTTGGTCAAGGATTCCAAAATTGTTATCTTCAATCAAGACTTCACCATATGTTCAAGTGTTTATTTGACATCCCTGTTTGCCTATCTCAAACATAGATTACCCAAAATAGAACCATCTCAGTAACCAAGATGCTTCTTCTCATCTTTCACAGTTCAGTGCCTCAGTGAATGGCACTGCCATGGACATTACCCCATGTCTCCTACAAGCTAGCTGAAACCCATTGTGATACATTCTCGTTGTATCCTACACTTCTGCTTCACAGTAGTCATCCTACTCTGTAATTGTGTATTTAGTGTTATAATTACTTATGCAATATCTCCCCCCCCCACCATAAACTCCACAATTTAAGACCCAGTTAGTTTTTAAATGGTACGGGATGAATATATGCCTGCAATAACAAACAATTTGTCTATGTATAACTTTCGTGTTCTTGCCATACAGTCATTATCTCACGGCATCCCATTGGAGAGGATCCTCTTAATGCTTATAAATTCCAATGCATTGCTATTCTTTGAATAGCAGAGCGCTTCCATTTGTCCATTTTCCAAATCTGGTCATTCTCAAACGCAAAGACAATAGCATGAAGTGTTAGGTACTAGGAGAAATATATGTCATTTCGCTTTTGAGGACCCTGGGAATACCTTTCCTAGCTAGTGAAGCAATTGTCCCCCTATATTTCTCCTAGCAGCTAACGCTTCATGCACCTCTTTCTTTTGCATTTGAGAAGGGCCAGATTTGGAAAATGGCAAATGCAAGTAAGTGCTCATAACGTTGAAGTAAAGGCAAGTTTGAGGAAATTCCCTGGTTTACTGCAAGTATATAAATGGGATTATTGCTTTGGTCTCCTTGAGCAAAGGGAATCCTACTTTGAAGAGTAGTGCATTGGAGGACAATAAACTACTCTGTTTATGTTAGTTCCTCCATAAAATTATCCTGCCCTGGAGGCTGCATCTGCATAGCAGCTCCCCCTTTTGAAGTTAACCCATATAGCCGGTGCTCCATCCTCCTGGGTTTGTTCTAACCCCGAGGCTCTGAGATTTCCTACAAGTAAAGTTTTATAGAGAAAGCCAACGTCTAAAGCACATAAAGTAGGACTGCTACTTTCTGCTGACACTCACCCCGTTTATGTAGATTAACAACTCTTTCTATTAAGTGTCAATCATAGCCTCTGGACCTGAAGATGGAGGAGCTAGGAATGTTGTCTGCATTCCATCTTTATCTCTAGTGAGGCGTCCGCCATAAAAATTCTTTTTTTTTTCCTTCTTAAATTGGAATAATACTCAGATCATTTTTGCAAGAAAAAAGGGGGGAGGGAGTAGAGTAGAATTCCAGGATTGGTTTAAATTTTTTATTATGATTTAACAAGTACAAACATAAATATTATTTTACATTTGTAGCTCCTCTACAGCTTTGAAACTGGGGAAAGCCCAAGTTGTCTACTCAAACCTTTAATGTCTACTGGAAAGACAGATCCTGGAAATTCCATCTTGATCCATCAAGATATAGAGAACACCCTAACCAGTTTGGCTCAGTGGATAGAGCGTCAGCCTGCAGACTGAAGAGTCCCAGGTTTGATTCCAGTCAAGGGCATGTACCTTGGTTGTGGGCACATCCCCAGTGGGGGGTGTGCAGGAGGCAGCTGATTGATGTTTCTCTCTCATCAATGTTTCTAACTTTCTATTCCTCTCTGTAAAAAAATCAATAAAATACATTTTTTTTTAAAAAAAAAGATACAGAAAACGCTTCTAGTTGCCCCACAAGCACACAGCCTTTGTTCTGTTCTAACAATGGCTGACTTGCAGCTGGGCAACAAGCTGGCCCTCACAGGTCATGCCACTGCAGCGCTCCAGGGTCAGCAAAGTATAAGCCAAATCCTTTCCCAAGGATGAAGTGACTTTGGAGGATTCTAATTATGGGGCAATGGTCTATTTCCATACATTTCACCAGCTGTGACTCTTCTTAGAATGCCTCTTTTCAGTGCAAGCTAGATGGCATGTTTGTTATAAGCTGCATGTATATAACAAATATGCAGTCTACTTTATTATAATTTGCAAAAAGATTTTTATAGTCTGTCTGCTTGATCCAATTGACCTCTAGTTTATCAAATTAAAGAAAGGAGTTAGGATGTTTTTCTTTTTTTCAGTTTGTTCAATGTTAGGAAAATGGACCATTTTAAACCATCTTTAACTTTGTTTTTTATCTACTGAAAACAGGCAAGATTTAAAAAAGAAGATGGAGAATAAAGAGGAGAACATTGGGATAATGAATATATGTGTCTAGCAGAAAGCTATTAGGAGGAGGGAATGGCTAAAAAAGAATCTCAGGCATGAGAAAAATGTAAAATTATATCTCACTTGAGAACATGTAGAGTTATCTGTCTCTATTCATATAACAAACTGTTTATAGAAGAATAGAAGCACTGAAGCCTTCCTTGTGTCTGATTGGGTCTCATCTCTCTAAGGGAGAAAGATAAGGCCCTGGGAGGTCATGACCATCTGACCTTAAATTCCTTAGCTTTTGTACACAGGGAATTCTAGCGCCGTGAGCAAATCGTGGGAGGGAGCATTGGGACCAGGTTCCCTTTCGGCTGGAGCACATCCAAACACTGTTCCAGACTCTCTGACTCAAGTTAACGTAAGCTAGCTAGAGTGATGTTTTGGAATCTCTCTCCTACAAAATTTTTCTTTGAGGTCATTCATGCTATGAAGGTGAAAGTCAGTTGTCAGAACAAAAGTCAAGAAAAATCAGCAGTGATGATAATGGGAAGAACCTGCTCTAGCCTGGCCGATGTGGCTCCCTGGTTGAGCATCTAACCAAGGAGGTCCCAGTTCCATTACCAGTCAGGGCACATGCCAGGGTTGCGGGCTGGATCACCAGTAGGGGGCGTGCAGGAAGCTGCCAATCAATGGTTCTCATCACTGGTGTTTCTATCTCTCTTTCCCTCTCCCTTCCTCTTTGAAATCAATTAAGATATATATACACATATAAAACTTGCTCCAGTTATATAGTATCTTTTTGGTAATACCCCTACTTTGAGATGAGAAAAATAATAGAAAAAAAAAAACTGAGTGTTTGAGATCACCTCTGTGTTACTGGATCGCAGATTACCTGAAGTCCTCCCTATCCCTTTTATTTCCATTTCCATGAGCCAATAAATCTCCTTTAGTTCTTAAACTAGTTTGAATTGGGTTTTCTGTTATACGCAACTAAAATAATTCAAACTCATGCTATATATATCCATCCACAGTGAGCTAGCTAGACAGGTGCTTTGAAGTTTCAAGAAACACACTGAGATGACCTCAGTGAGTGGGAATTTGTTAAAGAATAGTTACCAATCGTTTCCATAGGTGGAACACGGAGAGAAATGTGTCCTATCACAGCACATGGAGAGCAATGGGAGGTCATTCCCATGGATGCACCTCTAGAGTCCAGGCTTTCCTGGAGTCTTTGCAATTCTGCCACAAGGATGACTTGGTGTGGCCCTGTCCGTATTTATCGCGCTCTCCTTCTGCCTCTAACCATGTTTGTTTGCATTGGTTCCTTGAAAGTCTGATGATCTTTAATGTCCACACTGAAAGCCTTGTTGACTCATGTACTTTACTGTGGAGAGAGCAGCATTACTCTCAGGAGCTTCTAAAGTTTAGAATGGCGAAGGCTTTGCTCGCTTCTATTTGATGTAATTAGAGAGGTCGTATCTGAGTATTTGTCTGAGAAACAGATGACTGGTTTCTAGGAGTTTTGAATCTCTCCCTCCCTCCATCCGTCTCCCTGTGTGTGTGTGTGTGTGTGTGTGTGTGTGTGTATTTGTGTGAGTGTATGTATGTATATGTCTGTCTGTCTGGGTGTTTGTGATAGTGGTTGCTATGGTAATGTCGATTGTTCCAATCCCCGTGTTTGGTGCCTTACATTTTTTTATTTCCACACTCCACTGTACCTGGTGTTTCAATGTTCCCAGCTTCTTTGCAGTTTCAGTAGGCAGGTTAGCTCCCTCCAGCTGCAGTACTCTGGGACCTAGGACAGCGCTTCTCACACTGTGGAAGGGTTTTTACTTTCAAGGTATCACTGACCAATGAACTTAAAATGAATTCGTAGAAAGATGATTACATGTTTGGATATTACATCAATGCCGAATGGCTATAAAGACCTTAAGGTAACTTTGAATTTCTTTGTGGGCCAGGCTGGAGACAACACTTTGTAGAGCAATTCTCCAATGCCTTGTTCTCAAGTATGGTGCACAGACCAGGCCCATGAGCATTGCCTGGGAGCTTGTTGGAAATGCGGAATTTCGGATCTTACCTCAAACTCCTGAATCAGGATCTTCACTGTAAACAGATCTCCAGATGACTTATATGCTCAGTGAAGTTTTAGGGAGTTTCCACACTTTCCTCTGCTTCCTGTCTTCCAGGAATGTGCTGCTATCTCTCTACCCAGAAAGTTTTTCTTCAGAGCTTCAGATGGTTAGTGTCTCCTCAAGTGGGTCACTGCCCAAATGTCACCTCTGCAGAGAAGGCTTCTCTGGCTCTCCAGCAAAAGCGGTAGCCCCTCCCACATCACCTTACCTTGTATTATTTCCTTTATAGTATTCATCACTTTCTAAAATTAGTGCTGTCCTTCTTCCTGTCCCACCCCCAGCTAGAAGGTGAGCTCCAGGAGAGCAGAGATCTTGTCTTATTTCATTTCCTGTCCTTCACCCTGTAAATGCATGCCTGGTGGTGGGAGGGACTGCCTGCAGCTCTGTCTACACTCCATTTGCTTGTCTCACGACTTCTGCTCACTCCTAGCTCCTATTGCCTCACTGACTCTGTGTATTGCCTTCTCGGTGTATCTCTCTGAATCTGTTATTAAAAATCAACCCAAATTGAGTTATAAAATTTAAAAAAAGGATACTGGTGTATGTAACTAAAAAGGCGCAGAGTAAATGCCATGATCATGCATAGTTCAGTTAGGGCTCCAGCTCTGCCCATCTCTCTCAGCTCTGCCCATCTCCATGCATTCACTTCCTTTTCAGGACAGCAAACGGACACCACGGGAGTCCCAGCTCAGGCATTCACACAGAATGCTCCTCCAGAGATCATCCTTCCCAGTTGCTCTCCTTTAAAAAAGTAAATTTCTGTCCCCCGAACCTCTTGCAAATTCCTCCTATATTCCTTGAACTGAATTGGATCACATGCCTGTTCTAAAAACATACACACATATAGAGAATTGTATAGTTACAAACAATAAAGTGTACGGATCGGAAGGATACAGTTCAATGATTGTTGACAATTATATATGTTCCGGTAGACATCAAGCAAACCAAGGCGTAGAATATGGCCATCGCCCCCGAAAGGTGCCTTGTATCCATTCCCGTCGATGGGATGAGTAACAGGGCCTTGCCAAGCCACACTGGAGTTAGAAACAATCAGGAATGCTGATCCTGCCTTTATGTACAATGCTCATACTTTATTCATCGTTTATGTTTGTTTTGATCTTTTTAAAAATATTACTCTAAAATATTATTTATCTTGATTATTGGATGTTTTTTTGTGTCCCCCCCACCCTTAAATTTTGCACTCAAGGTGAATGCCACAATCTCCTCACTTGCCTCCCCTAGTTGCAGCCATATAGTCTGAGAGCCCCCCCCCTCTCTGTCTCTTTGTCTGTTTCTCAGTATGATTCCTGCCTGTGGTTTCTGCACATGACAGCCTCAGAATATCTGAACTTCTTACATAGTAGGTAGAGGCTCCCAGACCAAGTGCCCCAGAGAAGCCAGTGGGCCAGCTCCATTCCTTATTTGATTCAGCCTTGGAAGTCAGTTTGTGCAACTTCTGCTATACTTCATTTATCACGGCAATCACAAATGCTTACCACATACAGGGAGTTTATCTCTTGACTCAAGGAGTAGCAAAGAATTTGTAGATATATTTTATTTATTTTAGAGAAAGATAAGGAGGGAGAGGGAGAGAAGCATGGGTGTGAGAGTCAACTGTTTCCTCATTGCCACCTACTGGGGATCAAGCCTGCAACCTGGGCATGTGCCCTGACCTGGAATTGTACTGGCAACCTTTCGGTACACAGGGCAATTCCCAACCAACTTAGCCACACTGGCCAGAGTACAGACATATTTTAAAGCTACCATGACGCCCAATGCTTTTAAAGCGAATCTGGAGTACAAATAGCTCTTATTGTCAAGTATGAAAAATTCCTATCCAAACAAAATTTAAAAAATTTAATTAGGATTCAGTTTAAATTAGCTCTTCTTTGCTCCCAGGTTTAGCTGGATATTGTGGGATTTGTTCACTAGCTTCTCTCCATTCACTCACTGCTCTTTCTGGATCATCTAAGTTAAGGGTAAGAAGTTGGAAATGAGATGAAAAGGAACAGAATTATCTTTTCACTTGGCTGGATACTGAAAACTGTTTTCCATGGCAGATAGCCAAAGGCTAACTCCTTCTCTCATGGGGTAATGCAGTGAGTGCTTTGCAGACTCCTCCACGCTGGCTTCTTGGACATCTGCCCATTTTAGGGATGGGATACATTCCTACTGATCTTGCTAAATTCCACTTCAACTCATGATTTCCCCACATTACCTCTTCCCAGGGTTCACTCATTCAGGCAGTAAGTTCTTTGGGAATTTCTTTAGAAATGGTAATAGTCTAGACTCACTACATTCCAAGTTGCCTATATGGCATCATGGAGAAACTCAGTAACTTAGCTCCACCCAAATCTGCAGAATGGTCTGGGGCCTGCGGTCACAGGCATTGTAACAGCCCGCACATTCAAACTTCTCAAGGCGAGAGTCAGACTGTAGTCTCTATGCTCCCCAAACTCCAGAAGACCCTGGTCAAGTTTCCATAAGATTTTCTCACCACACAGTTTCAATAGGGCACCAGGCAAGGGCTTGATTTTATAGACAGTTCAGCAAGCACACTGCCTGAGGAGTGAAATGCTGATCTACTGTCAGACAAATTAGATTTGGTGAGTGATTCTCTTAAAAGTTCCCCTCACTTTTCTAGGGAGATGGTGAAGAGCAAGACTCTGTCCACTCTGAGGAGTGAAGGAGAAATGCTCTCTTGTGTGCTGTTTTCTTTCAAGAAAGTCTCACTCTGAAAGCCCTTCTTTGAATTCCTACTCTTTTTATTTTATCATAGCCTGGAAGTTGAGGATAGGTGATGGGTGTCAGGATCAATGTTGCATTTCTTAGTAAGTGCCATGGGGATGTGGTTAGTACTCCTATTTAGAATATGTGAAACAAATATCCCTGAGTTCAGAGATGTAGGATTTCACCAAAGCTTTAGGACAACAAATTGACACTGATAATGATTCTGTTATCTTATATTAAAGTCACATATTATAGTGCCTACATCTCTGATGTCCATATCATGTTATAATTATTATAGTTTTATAACTAAAACATTTTCCTTAAGATCAGGAACAAGACAGGGATGTATACTTTCACTACTTTTATTCAACATAGTATTGGAAGACCTAGCCACAGCAATAAGACAAGAAGAAGAATCAAAAAACATGAAAATCAGAATGGAAGAAGTAAAACTCCCATTATTTGCAGATGACAAATTATATTATACCAGAGGCTCAGTGCACGAAATTTGTGCACAAGGGCAGGGGGTGCAGGAGAGGGTTCCTCAGCCAGCTTGCCCCTTCTCACAGTCCGGGACCCCTCAGTGGATGTCCTACTGATGGCCACAGTCTGGCAGCAGAGGCTCAGAGCAGGTGCGTGTGTATGTGTGTGTGTGTGTGTGTCCCAGCCTGGGGCCTGCACCCAGGTGCATAGGAGGTTCAGAGCAGGTGACCCGTGTGTGTGTTTGTGTGTGTGTCTATCTGCTGGGGGCATGCCGCCAGCCACACTGTGGAAACTTGGAGGAGGCACCCCTCTGTGTTGATCTCTCAGGCTCCTGGCCTCGCCTGCATGTTGTTCTCTCCCTTAAGCTGTGGCCAGGGCTGGGTGCTGCCTGCTGGCCAGCTTGCCTCCTCCTGGATCACTGGATCACTGTGGCAACCAAGGAGCAGGCCCTGCTGCTTGCTGCCTGGGGGCTGTGCAAGCCTGCTCACAATCTGATCAAGGTGGCAACCTGGAGCAAGGCCCTGCTTCTTGGCCCTGCCGCCTGTCCCTGCCCATGCCAAACTGGATTTTGGGGGGTGGGAACAAGGCCCTGCAGCCTGTCCCTGTGTGCACGTGCTTCCTCAAACCCGATGGTGGCACGGGTGGGAGCAAGGCCCTGCTGCCTGGCCCTGCTGGGGCCTGCCTGCTAGCGGTACTTGCCTGCTGGAGGGCAGCTGCTCATGGGTTGCCAGGGTGATGCTGCCAGCATCCTGCCCCATGGCTATGGGTGCCACCAGTTTGTTCTAGAGTGATGATTAATTTGCATATTACTCTTTTATTAGATAGCATAGAGAGAACACTAAAGATTCCACCAAAAAAAAAAACACACACACACACATCAAAATAAATTACTAGAACTGAAGAATGAATTCAGCAAAGTAGCAGAATACAAAAATATTCAGAAATCAGTTGCATTTTTATGCACCAATAATAAACTATCAGAAAGAGAAACTAAGAAAACAATTTCATTTACAATTGCATAAAATAATACCTAGGAATACATTTAACCAATGAGGTAAAAGATCTGAACAATTATAAGATAGTAGAGGCTCAGTGCATGAAATTTGTGCATTGGGGGAGGAGGTCCCTCAGCAAAGCCTGTGCCCTCTCTCAGTCCAGGAGCTCCATGATCAATCCCACCCATCCAGTGCTCCTCAATGGATTGCGCCAAAGAGGTAGGCCCTGCCCACCCAACTGGGGCTCCACGATTGATCACCTCACAGGAGGTAATGGTGTCCAAATGGTCATTCTGCTTTTGGTTGATTTGCATATTATGCTTTTATTATTATAGATTATTATAGATTGATTATAGATTATAGATTATTATAGATTGAAGAAAGAAATTGAAAAAAAAGAAATAAATGGAAGTACATACTGTACTCATGGATAGGAAGAATTAACATTATCAAAATGTCCATACTACCCAAAGCAACCTATGGATTCAACAAAAGTCCTATCAAAATATCAAATGAGTATTTCACAGAAGTAGAATAATCCAAAATTTCTATGAAAGCACAAAAGAACCCGAATAGCTACAGCAATCTTAAGAAAGAAGAACGAAGTTTGAGGTATCACACTACCTGATGTCAATCTATACTACAGAGCTAGACTAATCAAAACAGCATTGTACTGGCATGAAACAGACTCATTGATCAATGGAACAGAAAAGACAACCCAAAACTTAACCCACACTAAAATGTTCAAACAATATTTTACAAAGAAGGCAAGAACATACATTGGAGAAAATGTTGTTTTCCTAACACCAATAAATGGTGTTGGGAAAACTGGACAGCTATATGCAAAAAAAAAAAAAAAAAAAAAAAAAAAAAAAAAAAAAAAAAAAAAAAAAAAAAAAAAAAAAAAAAAAAAAAAAAAAAAAAAAAAAAAAAAAAAAAAAAAAAAAAAAAAAAAAAAAAAAAGGAACTAAATCAACTCTCCATACCATATATAAGAATAAACTCAAAATGGGTTAAAGACTTAAATGTAAGACAGAAATTATAAAACTTATAGAAGAAACCATTGGCAGTAAACTTTCTGACATATTTCTCAGCAATATTTTTTCTGAGATATATCTCCTGGGGTAAAAAAATAAATAAATAAATAAACAAATGGGACTACATCAAACTAAAAGGTTGTTGCACAAAGGAAAACACCAACAAAATGAAAAGACAACCTATTAATATAACATATATTTTCCAATGATACATCTGATAAGGGTTAATATCCAAACTTTAAAAAGAACGTATACAACTCAATACAAAAAAGCAAATAATCCAATTAAAAAGTGAGCAGATGATCTGATTAGACATTTGCCAAAAGAAGACTCAGAGATGGCCAAGAGACACATGAAAAGACGTTCAAAAGAATATATGCACCTTTATGTTCATTGCAACATTATTTACAATAGTGAAGATATGGAAGAGCTCAAGTACCATTAATAGATGGGTGGATGAAAGAGTTATGGTACATATATACAACGGTACATTACTTGGCCATAAAAAATAATGGCATATTACCACTTGTGACAGCATGAATGGACCTACAGTGTATTGTGCTAAGCGAAATAAGTCAGACTGAGAAAGACAAATACTATATGACTTCACTTATATGTGGAATTTAAAGAACAAAATAAATGAGCAAACAAAATAGAAACAGACTCATAGTTGCAAGAACAGACTGATGGTTACCAGAAAGGAATAGGCTTGGGGTCTGGGTGAAAAGTGTGACAGGGTTAATAAATTAACAGTTACAAAATAGTCACAGGGTTATAAAGTACAGCATAGGGAATATAGTCAATAAGATTGTAGTAATTATGTATAGTGCCAGGTGGGTACTTGAAATATCAGAGGGAACACTTTATACAGTACACCTGAAATGAATACAAAATATTACTGAATGCAAATTATAATAAAAAAGTAAAAAAATAACTACCAGTTTTTTTCTCACCTAACAGAATAATTCCTTAATTACATACTTTCCCTTATGAAAATCCAGAATATTAGATAATCCAAAACATAATCCAAACAGAATTTTAGGTTGTTATTTCTTTTAATAGAATCTGAACTTATTTGCATCTTTTCTTACACATAGCAACAATTGCAGATTTTATGGAATCGATTATTTCGAAGTGAATTCTTAAAAGGGTAGTGTGGTTTTGAAATGTGTTTCTTTCCCAAAGTTCTCTTTAAAAATATAATCAGTCAGCCAGAGGTCACTTAGCAAGTTAAGTCATGATAGGGTGTTAAGTGAATTCTCAGATCTGCTTGATCAGTTATACTTTGAAAATGCTGCTGACTTAGAGGAAGCTGGAAACTGGATGAAAAAGAATAGTGAAGAGGAGAATAGGCAAGTAAAACACTTTAAAAGTATGTGCTGCATTATGTTATTATCCATTCTTTTAAAGTCTATGTCTTCCTATTATTAGTTAATAATCTTTCCATTATAATAATAATTGCTGAAATTGAGTATATAGATGCAAAGTGAAAGATTCAAATTATCCATAGACTGAATAATTACTCTCTGAAATGTCTTACCTTTGCTGCAAGAGGATGAGGAGAACATAGACATGTTTTATTTCAAAAGTACATAATTGAATGAACATGGTTCATTATTAGTAATCTTAGTTCAACAATGAGATTGCAGAATTTAAAAGGACAGTAAAAAAATTGACAAGAGCAAACTTATGTAATCAGTAACATTATTTCAAGGGAATATTTGAGTTTCTACTTTAGAGGGCTTTACCTCAATAATATTCTCTGAATTTTGGCTCTTTATCTCAGTGATACATGCCCCGGTCTTTATGAAATAGTTCAATTATTGCCCTGACCAGTTTGGCTCAATGGGTAGAGCGTCAGCCTGCAGACTCGAGGATCCCAAGTTTGATTCTGGTTAAGGGCATGTACCTTGGTTGTGGGCACATCCCTAGTGGGGGATGTGCAGGAGGCAGCTGATCGATGTTCCTCTCTCATTGATGTTTCTAGCTCTCTATCCCTCTCCCTTTCTCTCTGTAAAAAATCAATAAAATATATTTTTTAAAAAGAAATATTGAAAAAAATGTACTATGGTTTATTAAACAAGTATGAACTTGTTTATATTTAACATTAATTTTGAGATTTTTTTTTTCTTTTATCTTATGTCATAGTGAGATCACATATACATGACATGTAAAGACTGAGCTTACATAAATAATATTAGGTATAATATTTAGTATATTTAGTATGAGATAAAAATTTAAAAGGGATTAACTTGATATATATGTAGTGATGTATAAAATTATGCTATATGATAATTATATATATGTAGCATGCAGATTCACTGAATTAATGCTAAAGATATATTTTTACATAGACACATCAGGTAAACGTGGGGAGAGAGAGAGGAACAAGACTGAGAAAGATATTTTCTGTATTCATTCCCAAGACCAGTGGAATTTAGAGCCCAGAAAAATCTGCTACCGGGTGACTAAAATCAAAAGGAGTGTCCTGTGCCTTATTTTATTTAATACACATTTGCACCCTCTACTCTGTTGTTTCACTTTTACTCTGTAATTAATAACCTTAAACACAGCAGGGATAAGAGAATGACTGCCACTCATTCTGTAATAAATGATAATTAAGTACCTGGTATGAGATCCTCACAGAAACAAGATTAGGCAGCGCCTGCTCCCAGGGCAATCACATTCCGAGGAGAGGCAGACGTGCATGATGACAGCCATGTGGACCTGCTGCTATAATCCGGGATTACAGGATCCTCGGTAACATTTTTCTAAGGGCATTAAGGAGCTACTGAGGAATTTCAAAATGGGGAAGAAAATGATCAACTTTACAAATCTTAAAGACCAAAAAGGCAGACGGAATGATCTGTTCAGGATAAGGTCTTCCTTCTCCCTTCTTTTTCAGATCAAGCGCTACATGCTTTAAACCTTTGTCCAGGCCCAGACTTAGAATTTGGGGTCAAAGAGGAGAAGGAGTGAGCATGCTACAGAGAGTTGATTACAATGGGGGAGGGAGGTGTGATATACACATAAAAATGTCCAGGAATATTATCCCCATTCTATGACCATGTTCATAACAGTTTTAACCCAAAGTCTGGTTTTCCCTTATCACATGTTTGGAATCTATATGTAGTTTATAAAACGGTCTAGTTCCAATCCTCTATTATCTCTGTTTTCAGAGCTTCATAGGATCCCCACTGACATATGTCTCAAAGCCTATAAAAGCTACTTACAGTGAGGACTGTAAAGACTTTCCCATTACAGCTCCTATACTATCAACACCACCACTGCCATTCCCACCATCACCTCCCCTCCTCCATGACCCACATCAATGCCACTCCAACCATCACCAGCATCCCACATGCCTTCAGGGGTACTTTTAAATATTGTCTGGATCATTCTGTGCATACATACATTTTGGTGTGAACTGGTTGTACCCACTCACAGAATTAAATTATGAAGCAATTTTCCCCTTCATTGAAAACAGAGAGAACTAGTAAAATTGGCTGTAGTTTCTTTTTTCTTCTTTTTTTTTAATTTTTTTGCTTAATTCCTCCAACTTGACGTACTGTTGATTTGTTTCTCTAGATATCCTTTTGCTTCTTTTCACATCGTGCATGCAGTGTTTTTCTTTCACATCCAACTTCTTAGCAGAGTAGTATGAGATCATAGAAAAATCCTAACCCTGACCCACCCATCAAAATTACATTTATTTAATTGCTCTGTGGCCATTTTACCCAACCAACTTTTATACTAGGTTAGGTCCAATGAACAGTTTCAGATGTCTTCTTCCTGAAATTTTATTTGATCTTAAAATAATTCTTCTTCTCTGATTATTTCTTCCCAACCTTCTTTCTGTAAACAAAATTTTTTATTATTCTCTGCTTTGGTATTGATTATTTTTTTAGAGGAAGATTTTGTCAAAGCATGCACAAAGAAATAAGCTATTTCTTTAGCGAAATAATTGTATCTTCATATCTTGAGTTTTTGGTTGTATTTACTTTATCAACATTTTCATTACTCAGATTTCCTGGGAAGTTTGAGGTTTATGGGAAATGCTCTTGGGGTCAATACCTGGGTGAGGGGGTTACGAAAGAAGAACTAGGCAAAGGAAGTTGTTGAATGTTACAGGTCTGCAACAAAGCCCTTGGCAGATCCTACAGGGTGCTCTGGAACTAAGGTGACCCTTTAGATCTGTTTCAGAAAAAAACAAATAAAACACAAAAAAACAGTTCTGGCCTTTTATAGGTCTATGAAAATTGCCTAACTTTCTAGACATTATTTTCAAAAGACTGTTCCAACATCATCATCCTTGCCTATATCTCTGTGGACTTTGCTTAAACAAATTAATTTTCCAGATATTTTCTTAATTCCGTAGTTCTTTTTCAAGTAAAACTGAAATATTTTGAGTAGGCTTTGCGTACTTTCCCTTCTCTCTAGATAAAATGATACAGCACAAAAAGTCCAGTGATCATTAGAGTACAGCAAGATTAGGGCACAGTCAGCTCGTCAAAGTGGAAGGAAATGAAGCTGTGGCTGCCTCAAGCCTGGAAAAGCAAGTCCGAAGTCAGAAGCAAAGTAACAAACAGGAAAGATAGTTGGGTATCAGGATCTGTACAGAAACTGGAGTTGCGAAGAAACTGGAGCAGAGCAAGAGTAGGTCAGAGACAAAGCCAGCTGCTGCAAATAGCACCGAGTGATCACACTTCGCATTTATCTGTCAGTTAGTCCTGAGTGTGTGGTGAGTGGAATTGTTACCCGAGCTTAAAATGACACAAAGAGAGGAGACACTTTTATATTTTGGTTTATTTAAAGAGAAATGGACTAAGATTGTGTCATGAAGAAATAAAAATTCTGAATAAACTACTAGTAAGAACATTACATTAATAATAAAAAACCTCCCAACAGTCCCTGAGTTATATCCTTTTATAGTAATCCAGTAATATAGCAAGGAAAACAACACAAAACAAAACAACTCCCAAGAAGCAAGGCCCAGAACCAGATGGCTTCCCCAGTGAACTCTACTGACCATGTAAAGAAGACTTAATGCCAATCCTTCTCAAACTCATCCAAAAAAATGGAAGAGGAGGGGGCATTTCTAAACTCATTTTATGAGGCCAGAATTGCCCTGATACCAAAACCAGAAAAGGACACTGCAAGAAAAGAACATTGCAAACCAATATCCCTAATGAACACAGGTACAAAAAAATCCTGAACAAAATGTTAGCAAACCAGCCCTTGCCAGTTTTGCTCAATGGCTAGAGTGTTGCCCACTGACCAAAGGGTCCTGAATTCAATTCCAGGCCCGGTCAGCCCATGCAGAAGGCAACCGATCCATGCGTCTCTCTCACGTCTAAGTTTCTCTCCCTCCCTGCTCCCTCTGCCCACCTTCATCTTTTCCACTCTGTCTGAAAAATCAATGGGAAAAATATCTTTGGGTGAGGATTAATATGGATCATACACCTTGATCAAGTGTGATTTATTCCTGGGATTTAAAACTGGGTGCAACATCTATACGTCCATCAGTGTGATACACAACACTAACAAAATGAAGCATAAAAATCATCTGATAGCCCTGACCGGTTTGGCTCAGTGGATAGAGCATCAGCCTGTGGACTGAAGGGACCCAGGTTTGAGTCTGGTCAAGGGCATGTACCTTGGCTGTGGGCACATCCCCAGTGTTTCTCTCTCATCAATATTTCTAACTCTCTATCCCTCTCCCTTCCTCTCTGTAAAAAATCAAATATATATATATATATTTAAAATCATCTGATAATGCAGAAAAATCATTTAACAAAATTCAATATCTATTTATGATAAAAACTCTCATTGAAGTGGGTATAAATGGAAAATACCTCAACATAATAAAGGCCATATATGACAAGCCCATAGTTAACATAATACTCAATGCTGAAAAGCTAAAAGCTTTTCCTCTAAGATCAGACACAAGGCAAGGATATCTGCTCTCACCACTTTTATCAACATGATATTGGAAGTCTTAGCCAGAGCAACTAGTTAAGAATAAGAGAAGACATGTTAATCAGAAAGAAAGAAGTAAAACTGTCACTATTTGTAGATGACAAGATATGATATTTAGAAAACCCTAAAGACTTCACACACAAAAAATCTGTTAGAACTAATAAATTTAGTCATTTCAAGATACAAAAATCTATATATAAAAATCAGTTGTGGTTCTATGCACAAATAATGAACTATCCAAAAAATAAATTAAGGAAATAATCCCATTTGCAATTGCAAAAAAAGAAGAAAATATATAGAAGTAAATTTAATCAAGGAGATAAAAGACCTATACAAAGAAAAAATAAACAAAAATAAATGGGAAGATATTTCTTGCTTATAGATTGGAATAATTAATATTGTTCAAATATCTGACTATGCAGAGCAACCTACCTCTTCAGTGCAATTAATTCCTACTGAAATTACAATGGAATTTTTCATGAAAATAGAAAATACAATCCTAACATTTGTATGGAACCACAAGAAATGATCTTTTACCTATCTTTGCAAACAACAGTTTTCAGGATCCTTGGTCAACTGGCATCCAGCTCAATTCCACAATGGAAGGACAGAAAGAAACCCGTTTTGCCCTCTTTCTCTTTGTGTTGGGCAGACTCTGGCAGTGCCTATCTCCTTGGAAATTCCTGCTCCCTCTGGATGAATACAGAGACCTCCATTCACACTGCTCTTAAGCTCTGGTTAACTAACCTGCCTTAACCCTTTGCCCCTTCATCTCAAAGGCACTAGAGGCAGACGGATGTAGTTAATATATGGGAAGTCTCGCCATTCCCTCTTTGGTTTTAATGCTTTTCTAATCCTTTGTAGCTCATTTCTTGTACTAAATTGCTTTTACGACACTAGGTGGCATAGGTTCTGTTTTTCTGCCTGGACCCTGATACACCCAATCACTTGTGTCCCTTTGTACAAAATGAGGATTGTGCTGGCTTCTAGGGGTTTTTTTTTTTTTTTTAGCTGTTTTATTGGTGATTACTTTCTACCACGCTTTTCTGGTGATCTTGCACACCCATTCATTCATTCAACAAATATTTATTTTGCTACTACCAAGTGCTAGGCACTGTTCTAATTGCTGAGGATACATACAACAGTGAAACCAAAAATCAGCCTTGCTCTCACAGAGCTTTCATCCTACTGTGAGGTAGGATAAGCAACTGTCCCTGTTTGATGGGGATGGAGGAGTTTCTCCAGACACAGGAATTTCAGTTCTAACACTGGAGAAATCCCAGGCAAAACTGAAATGTTTGGGATGGTTGTGTGGGGAAATAGATAAAGGAAAATAATTTTCTGAAAAGTCAGGTGGTAGTAAATGTGATGAAGAAAAACAAGAAGAAAGGAGATGTAGGGTGTGTAGGTTTCTGTTTGGACAGTGTGGCCTGGTAGACATTTTGAATGAAGTAACATTGAGCAGAGACCTGACTAACATAAGGATATCCAGGTTGAGAGACCAGCCAAAGGGAAGGCCTGAAACTGAAATGTGTTTGACATATGTGAACATCATGGTTCCAGCAGGAAACAGATGGCATTAAAAAATAGAGTAGAGATGCCTTGGGGGACAGTGTAGTACTCAAGGGTTCATAACGAAGGAGCTTTCCTAACTCCTAGATCTGAAGAGGAGAGCAAAGGGAGAAGTTTCCAGAACTTGGACATAGAGAAGCCTGTGGGGAATGGGATGACTGATAGCAATTGAGATTCTCAAGAGGACCCAAACCTCCTTTTCTGAGACTTCCCCATTACTTCAGGGAGGGAGGTGAAGGGAGGAGATCAGAATAGAGAAGGAGAAAAATAATCAATCTGATGGTATTAAATGGGAGGAAAATATAGGGTAGCAAAGAGCAGAAATTTCCCTGTTGTAGGTATTCCAAGGATGGCTAGTGTTCCTTTTGACTTTCCTGCCTTGCGTGATAACATCTTCTCCAGCCTCACCTAACGACAGAACTTTAGTGCATCTGCAGCCACAGACGTTGTGTGCTGTGTGTGCGCGTAAGTGCAGGCTGTGAACGGGGACAGTTTTCACAGACGAACTGTCATGATGTGGAAGAGTCGCAGGTGCATACAGTATAAGCAGGAATTGGAAAACAGGGGTGACCACAGGACCAAATGCCCCTCAGGAATTCGCAGGAATTCTCAAGAGGGCTTTGCACATTCATATATTATGAAATTGGGGATCTGAGCCCATCTTACTGAGATAATTAGGAGCCAGAAGAATGTAGATGACACCTATAATTCTTCAACAACTCTAGCATGTAGTTATTATTACCTACATCATGGATTTAAAAGAAACTATTTGAGGAAATGGAATTGCTCTTCTTAGTTCACATACAATTAAACTGAGTAATGCTGGGAAACTGATTTAAAATAATGGGAACAATCTAGATAATTTTCTTTATGAAAATGCATAATTGCAATGTGCAAAAGTGGAACTTTATGTTTTCTCAGAGGGCTTTGTATAATTTCTGATCTCTACCATTGATGATTTTTGGGCTTAGTTTGCTGTATTTATGGGCAACTTAATAATTTTCAAATCAGAGTCTGTTCTTTGCAGTTACTTTGTTGAATAGAATAACCATATTTCATTCTTAATGATTAACTTAATATTAAAAGCCCTATAGTGACATTTATAAAGCTCATATTCTTTATTTTGCAACATCTTAAATCTGTTTCATAGCCACTGTTCCTATAGAAATTTCATCTGAAAGGCAAAAAGTTTGAATCTATGGTTTTTCTAAGTTAAGCTTTTGCAAGTTATGGCAGGTTATCAAGGTACTTCAGTTCTCATTAGAAAGTCCTAATAAGGTGTCTAAATAAGAGCTAGGTTTTAAGTCTAAAATACTTCCCCTGGAACGTACATACATATATATGTCTGTTGGTGCAAGTAGTACCTACACAGTTTTCACAGACATATGAAAACCTAAGCACATGTGAATTATAACATAAGTGTAAAATATTGATTCAGTCCTTGCAGTGACACATATAATAGATCTGTGATAGGTTTCTGATACTTTACCAATCTTCAAGTACATGTTACCACACAATCAGCAATATCAGATCTATGATGCCTTTTAGAACCCATCTACCTAGGCAGGACTGCAGCCTCTCCTAATTTTGGATTGTTGCCAGTCAGTGGGTGAGTTTTCAATGTACAGAAATAGAATCATCACAGTCTTTATTTAGCACTTCTCTTAGTGCTCCTAGGTACTCCTTAGGCCGATGATGTTGTCTGTGGGAATGCTGGTCTGCTGGGCACAGTCTCTGCGGTGGCCACCTGAACACTCAGGGTGCCTTGCATGGTTGCACTGTGTGGGAAGGAGAGATGGCCTTCATCCTAGGTCCTCTTCCCAGTACTGTGAATGCACTTGGCCTAAGAGGGAGCTTCCCACCTGAAGCTATACCATACATGATGAGAGATTTATCACTTCAGCACTCTGGGTGGCTGGGCAGGGTCAGGGCATAAAGAGGTCCTGGGTCGGTTTTCTTTGTCATAAGCAGTTTCATCTACTTTCCCAAGAGTGTTCATATATTATCCCATTTTGTGTAACAACGATGTAAAGTATGGTGGTCACCGCTGTCTAAGAAAACCTTCGAGGAACACAAAACCTTGAGATTATTTTTATTTCCCTAATAGCGATTTCAACCAAGTAGTGAGGCTGAGTACATGAAAAGGTGCTATCCCAGTTCTCAAGGATGCTCATTTATTCTCTGCTCACCTCAAACACATAATAAGAAAATCCCCTCCCACAAATAAAGAAAAAGTAAACAAGCAAAATGTTCTTCTTCTTGCTCCAAATCATAGACCTCATGAATCAAATAAATGCTCTTCAGGGAAGGCGTATTTTCCACATGCCTACTCTCAGTATCCAAGTTCCAGTTGCAAGCTAACCAGATTGCTAGACTATAATCACGAACCTATTTTAAAACTTTAGCATATACTGGGTTATTTAAAGCTTTGTTAAAATTAATACATAAAATAGAAATATCAGAACATACAGAAAGCTTATGTGACAGATGCTACTATTTTATATACAATTTCACTTGTTCCTCCTTCCTTAGTGACAGAATCCTGAATTTTTCAGGGTGACTATCCATGTTGGGAAAGGCATGAACCCTAAGCATGCCTACATGTCCTTGCTGGGTTTGCCAAGAATGCTCCTGACCCAGGTCATTTGTCAGGGATGTTTTTTTGCATCAAGCAGGATCAAGAGCAGGTTTGCTAACCTCTTGCTATAAAATATTGGGTTACCTCAAACTCAGTGCTCTTCTCTTGCAATGCAACCCATTGTATGTGAAGGCTTTTATCCAGTCCAGAGCATCACTTCCATGGAACTTAAGAGGCAAGGCAATCTACACAAATATTCTGTACCATCCTATATAATAAAAGGGTAATATGCAAATAGACCAAATGGCAGAACAACCGAACAACCAATCAAAGTGTAATATGCTAATGATATGCTAAGGCTGCTCAACTGCTTTCTATGATATGCACTGACCACTAGGAGGCAGACAGTCAACTGATTGACCAGTTGCTTTGTCATGCACTGACCACCAGTGGGCAGATGCTCCGACCCGTAGGTTAGCTTGCTGCTGGGGTCCAGCCAATCAGAACTGAGTGAGATGAGTCAGACACACCCTGGAGCCCTCCTGTGGTACCTTCCTGGCCCGATTGTGCACCGGTGGAGTCCCGCAGCCTGGCCTGCACCCTCTTGCAATTCGGGACCCCTTGGGGGATGTTGGAGAGCCAGTTTCAGCCTGATCCCACAGGCCACTCCACTTGGAGGGTGCCAGACGCAGAACTCATGGCTGGTGAGCACTGCTGTGGCAGTGTGAGCCTCTCCTGATTGGGACTCATTGGGCATGAGCTCACAGCAGGCACAGTGGGGACGAGATGAGTGGGAGCAGCAGGTAGGAGCTGCAGGCGGTGTTGGACTGCAGGTTTTGGCCCGATCCCTGCAGGCCACCCAGAGGGACCCAATGAATTCATGACCAGGTCTCTAGTGATTAATAAAGACCTAGAAGTCTCTTTTCTTTGGTTAACATCCATGAAACAGTAGCAGCATGACTTAATAGTATGAAAGTTAGGTAAAATCAAACTCCATACTTGATATGTAGAAAGTATATTACAGCTAACTGTGACCAGGTATCTAAATTCTGGCCAAGGATCTATAATTATTGGGAGGAATTTGTGGGAAGGGTCCTTAGAAGGTGATAGGTGGCCCACCCCTTCCTCCTTTCCATTGTTGGAATAAAGGAAGACAGAAGGATATGTAGTAGTCATCTTGGACTATGTGATTACCTTGAGGATGGTAGTCTATACCAAGGATGACAGAGAAGAAAGATAGAAGAGGCTTTGGTCACTGTTGAACTTTGTGCAGTTCTCATACTTATGTTGGTCTGTTTGCCTGCCTCTAGATGATTATATTAAGTGAGAGAATAAACTGGTTGTCTGGACTACAATGTTTAGAGTTCTTCTTTGAGAATTATTAAATAATTTTATACAGCAGTTGGCAAAAGCAGATTCACCATTATAATACATAATAGTACAATAATTAAATAATAATACAAAAATAAACCCTGTGTTTTGTGTACTCACAACTTTAAACCTAATTTTACCCATCCTTATCTATAATAATAAAAGGGTAATATGCTAATTAGACTGAATGTCTTCTGAACATCCATCTGGATGTCCTTCCAGACAAAGCTATGGTGGCAGGGGCTGAGGCAGAGGTAGTTAGGGACGATCAGGCGAGCAGGGAGGGCAGTGAGAGGTGACCAGGCAGGCAAGTAGAGTGATTAGGTGCGATCAGGCAGGCAGGCAGGTGAGCAGTTAGGAGTCAGTGGTTCCAAATTGTGAGAGGGATGTACGATGGCCGGTTTAGGCCCATTCCCACAGGATTGGGCCTACACCAGCCATTGGACATCCCCAAGGGGTCCTGGAATTGAGAGGGTGTAGGCCGGGCTGAGGGATCCCCCACCATGCACAAACTTTTGTGCACCAGGCCTCTAGTATATTATAAACACCTTAAAAATGAGATATCAGTGGTATTAAGCATCTCAAAAGTGTTAGTAATTTTTCAGAAGTGCTTCATGAAACTCTCTGAGAAAATTGATTAGCAGAATTAGGAGTCAGAGAACCTGTTGTGTAGGACTCTGGGCCCTTCCCTCATCACTTCAACTAGAGAAAGTTTATTTTTTATTGGTTTTGTATCAGTTAGTCTTTTGGCTAAGGTTTTATTTGAAGACAGGCTCCACCTCTATCAGAAAGTTTGAAAACTACTGAGTTAAAGAAATAGTCCATGAAGCGCCATCTATGGTATTATGTGAATGTGAAATTAGGAAAGTTTATCTTAAGTTTACCACTTGGAATTCATTTGACATTAGTGTAATTATATTTGCAAAAATAGAAAATTAGTTTTAGCTGTGATGAAATGTATTTTGGCAATCCTTGTGCATGGATTTCCATTTGTAAGTAATTTTAAAAGGTTCTATTCTTCCCTGAGTACACATTTTCAAGTACCTATTATTACTCTTCTGCTTTATGCATTAGTATCTTGGGAAGAATATGGTTCTTAATGTAGAACTGGGGATTACAATGTTATCATTTTGAAATTTTTAAAAACAATTCCTAAGAGGACTTTGCAATTACAACACATTAAAATACTTTTACTATTGTGCTAAAATAATCTTACAACTGCTCCAGCTTTAGCATAGTAAACATAGCAAAACTTCTGATACAAGAAATTGGGCGCTAAACAAAACACAAAATATTTTTTAGATGCCAACTATCTGATGTAGAATATGATTTGGTTCTATTTTATTTTCAGTCATGTAGCTATATCCTTTGAATTCAGATCTAATATGCACTGATCAGAGGTGAAAAGCAGTTACACAATATACTAGCCAGTCTTGAGCTGAAAACACCAAGGTATCTTTAGGTTAATAGATGTTTTTCAGAATCACAGTGATATTTCTGAAAGCTGGTCCAGTAAAATCCTTCACTAGCAATAGCGCTATTTCTTATCCAGGCAGCCACCAGAAAGTATGCCTTCGTGGACCATTCTAAATGGCTCCATTTCCTTCCAGTAAAGGAAAATTACCCAGCACCATGGTCCAGAATCAGCAACTGATTGAGGTTGAATAGATCAAGCAGGTGTCTATTCAAAATGTTTAGCAATTGGTATAGCATAGGCATTGGTGAAGAGTGGCAGTCACATGGCATAAGGTCAGATGGATGATATGGGAGGGAATGCTTGTCACCATCTTTGGAAGTCGCAAATACACAAAGACAAGAGATCATACTAACAAAAATCTGGAAGTTGAAAAGAGGAAGTTGAAAATCTGGAAGCTGAAAAACGACTTGATTTGCATTGTAGACCTAGGAACAGTGAAAAAACTTGAAGTGACTAAAACTACCTTTAAGTAGAGATGGGCTCCCAGATCCTCTAACTCATTCCACATAACCAGTGTGTTGCCTCTTCCCCATCACAGCAGAAGAGTTTTTGCTTTGTGGACAGTAAAACCAACTGTTTTTGGCCTGGAGAATATTGGGCACAGTTGGGGGCCAAGATACTGTACTGAAAATAGGGACTCTAACGGGAAGGCTGAGAAAGTAATTGTCAATGTCCAACAGTCTTCTCCTCAATTCTGCTCCCAGAGCTCTAACAGCCTGACCTATACTCTTGAGCATGACATCAGACAATTCTTTATTGGGGAATCCAACCAATCCAAGATAAATTCCTAAAGATACTGATATTAGGTCCTCCCTAAAATATTTTTCAATAATAAGAAATTTAAAAACTATTGTAAGTTAGTTTCCCCGGAAAAATAGACTCTTAAAGGGAGATTACCTTGCAGGTTGTGCTGGAATAACAAACGACCTCCCAATCTTAGTGGCATATAGAAATGCCATGTTCTGCTCAAAGTCAGCTTCAGTTGCAGACCTAAGCTTCTGGAGAACAGCCTCTATCACCGGCCTTTTGCAGAAAGGAAGGAGCATGGCAAACCATGCATCAACTTTTAAAGGTCAGACATGCCTTCTGCTAACATGCCATTGGCTAAAGCACTCCATAAGGCTAACCCTAATGTCATAAAGTGGGACTATATAATACCCCCTCCATCCTTTACCTATTCCCCTCAAGCTTAGTGACCTAATGCAATATGTATTGAAGCATTCTTTTTCATGATTCTAAAGATGGGCTAAGCTCAAAAGGGTGATTATTCGGCTCTCTGTGGTGTCAGCCAGAATCACTGAGGTGGCTGCATTCAACCAAGAACTCAGCAGAGGCTGAAACAGCCAAGATATCATCTCTTTCCCTGGTGGGCTTCCTTATATGGTGATGAGAACAACACAAGAGCATTAAAATGAAAGTTGTCAGGCTTAAGGCTTATGCCTGTGATTGGCGCCACGTTTGCTGCACTCTGCTAATCCCATATTGAAGGGAGGGGAAGTAGACGGGGATGGGAGTGACGAAGGCAGCTGTCACTGGACGCCATCTCCTGTACTCTAATGGAGAGGGAAAACACGATTTTGGTGATTGGTGATAATATCTACCACTGGAGACTTAAAGAACATGAGGAGTTTGAGGAAAGCTTCAAACATGAAAGAGAGAAACCTAAACACACAGGATAACTTTGTAAAAACCATGTAAGGAGAGGGAAATGTAAAATAAAAACAGAAGAACCCTCCCCCTTAAAGTTCAGCCAAAAAAATAAAATATTTCATTCATAAAAAATAACATTTTAAAAAAGGGAAAATAAAGAGATTTGGAACTTAAAAACAATGGTAAAAAGAAAAAACTGCATTAGAAATTTTGGATTAAGTTGAAATCTGCCAGGAGTTAAGGCACAAGACAAAAAAAAAAAAATGGAAAATAGGGGGGCATCTGTAACATTTTCAACAGTAATAAAAAGAGTATACATAATAGAGAAAAGATAAGAAAATCAGACGATTAGTCTGGGAGTCCAAATCTGTATCAATCAGAGATGCAGAGATAGAGAACAAAAGCGCCAGAGGGAGGGATCAGCAAACAAACAATTCAAGAAAATGTCCCAGAACTAAAGGTCACGAGTTTTCAGATTATAAAGTCCCCTGACAGCACAATGGACCAAAATAGATCTAAACCAACGAAGGCACATCATTTTGAAATTTCATATATTTGGGAGAAAAGATAAGAGCTTACAAGGTCCAAAGAGAAAAACATGTTTCATATAAAAGATCAAGGATCACAATTACACTGAACTTGAGCAATAGCTCTTCTGGGAGATAGAAGACAAAGGCAATTTGCCTTCAAATTTCAAGAGAAGATTTCCCATTTATAATTCTAAATTCAGTTAGCTATCACAACTAAGGGTATCTAATAATACTTTTCAACTGTACCATGTCTCAAAATATTTTCTTCCATTTACAAAAATAAGGGAGTAAGTCAAGAAAGAGCAAGATATGGGAGCCAGAAAGCAAGAAAATGATTAGAAGGGAGAGGCAAAAGGAAATCCCTTCCAGGGGTCCTCAAACTTTTTAAACAGGGGGCCAGTTCACTGTCCCTCAGACCATTGGAGGGCTGGACTATAGTTTAAAAAAAACAAACTATGAACAAATTCCTATGCACACTGCACATATCTTATTTTGAAGCAAAAAAACAAGGCGGCAAAAACACCCGGCGGGACAGATGTCCTCGGTGGGCCGGATGTGACCCGCGGGCTGTAGTTTGAGGACCCCTGCCTTAGAGCATAAACAGCCCAGATGAGAAAGATGAAATTCATTTAGGACAATGTATTTAAACAAACAGAGAAAATTAATACCTCTAAGAGGCAGTGAGAGTTTACATATACAGTATGTCCTCGGGTTATGTCAGAGATCCGTTCCTACAGCGCGGGGTAACCCACCTATATAAGCATCTACATCACTCACATGGAGCACACACACAGCAGTAATGAAGTGAAACAGTAAAAACATTTTAAAATAAAGGTAACAATTCCTGACCTCTACTTGTGGTAAATAAATAATAATAATAAAAAACCCATAAAGCACATATGTACATATGTCAAAATGATGGAACTTTTTAAAAAAATAAATGGGAGATGGCGACGTAACCACAAAACAATGTATGTCGAGTCCTCAGTAACTTGAGGACTGTCTGTAAAATTTTAAAATGTACTTACATGGTTCATATATAAGCATCCACATAGCTGTAGAATTTATAATCCTGAATTTTGAACACTATTTGAAAGTATAGGAGAGGTGTTGGGAGGCATACAAGGGGCACATTGGTAATATTCTCATCTTCCACTGTGAGAAATCAATAGATAATTGAAAAACAAAGAATTGAAAATACTCAGGTTATTTAGAAGTAGCATCTATACCCCAATAGTAACATCTAACAGAGTAGACTATTCAGTAATGTAAATTAATAAAACTCTCTCTTTTGCTTATCAGTTTGAGATAATTTTTTAAAATTACTTTCTTTTTTTAACACGTAAAGAGTCTTGTCCAATACCGATATACATATTCACAGATCTCACATCATAATTTTTAGAGAAAGGTATTTTGAAAAACTTTCTAAGTGATTCTGATACATAGCCTGGTTGGGCATCACTACTTTGAAAAACAAAGATCTTTGCGAGCTGTGTTCTTTGATAAGGATTCTCGTCTTTCAAATTCAGACAGAAATGATAGCTCCCAATCTAGTACACCTCTTCACATTTCTTCTTATCTCCAGTGTAGGAGGCAAGATTGTATCTTACATATGCAAGTATGAAATGGTGATGATGGCAGTGGCAAGACACACATTGCTTACTTAGGGAAAAACACACAAAAGACAAAGGACTTGAAAAAAAATCAGGAATTTTGTTATCTGATAAACTCATAAATTGCCTAATGTACTTTGAACTTTTCTGCCTCCCTGATGTTCCTTCACCTCCCCTGCCCTAACCCTGAAGAAAAGTTTCAGTGTTTTATTCTTTATAAATAATGCTGAACAAGGGTAGCACCTTCATACTCCATTCTACGAAGAATCGGTTTCTTCTGCCAGGAAATATTTTTCTAGTTGAACTGAATCTGTGAATTCACTTAATTAAATGGCCAACTGGATATTTTAAATCCCATTTCACTTGATGAATAAATGATTTTGCATCCTAATTCATTCATAGAAACCATAATTATTAAATATATATATATATATATATTGATTTCAGAGAGGAAAGGAGTGGAAGAGAGATAGAAACATCAATGATGAGAGAGAATCATTGATTGGCTGCCTCCTACATGACTCCCCCTGAGGATTGAGCCCACAACTCAGTCATATGCCCTGACCTGGAATCAAACCATGACCTCCTGGTTCATAGGTTGACCCTCAATCACTGAGCAACATTGGACAGGCAAAAGCATAATATTTTATAATCTCTACCATATCAGTGTTGCTGACATGCAAATGGGTATGAATGTTTAAAGAATAAAACCATCAAACTACTGCAGACAGGGAAGAAAATTCTAGTTACCAATTACTGCCTAACTAACTATCTAAAACCATATGTGCTAAAAGAACAACCATTTTCTAATATCTCGTGATTTTGCAGGTAAGGAATCAACCTGATTTGGGTGATTATTCTGTTCCACGTGGCATGAATAGAAGTCACATGATACTTCAGCCAATGAGTAAGCTGGTCTGGAGGATCCAAGGTGGCTTCAAATGAAGCCTTGGCACCTTGGGAGGGATGACTGGAAGGCTGAGCATGGCTGGGACTACTGACAGGAGCATCTACCTGTGGAATCACCAGCCAGGATGATGAGCTTAGGGTAGCTGAGCTCTTAACCTGACTGTCCAGGGCTCCCAAGAGGGAATGTTTCAGGAGACCTGGATGAAGATGCAAATTGAGGCCATCTTTACCCTACCCCAGAAAGCATCGTGACACTCATGTTTCTGAGTTTGAGAAATGCCTTCCTACTGAGGACCAATCTAGAAGTTACTCTTCTAATGTGACACTCAGATCCTTAGAAGATGAAACAATCAAGAAGGCAAAGCAAGATATACAAACATCTATAATAAAGACAACTTTAACGATTAAAAAACAAAGTCATTATTGATAATAGGAATCTAGTAGAGTCATTTACAAAACATATCACAGGAAGCAAAACCTCTGTAGTAATGTGATTGGAAAATACATTAAAAACAAGTAACTGCATTGATGTCAACAAAGCTGGCTGTGAAGTCGATGACCTTAAGGGGGTATAGCTGGTGCAGTATTCTAAAAGGAGTAGTAAAGGTGGGCCAGGAGATAGAAGTTAGACCTGATTTTGTTTCCAAAGATAGTGAAGTAAAACTCAATCTTTTACAAAATTATTCCACTCTTTGCCCTGGCCGGGTGTCTCTGCTGGTTGGAGTGTTGCTCAGTACACTAAAAGTAATGGGTTCGATTCCCAGGCAGGGCACATACTTAAGTGGTGAGTTTGATTCCCAGTCAGGCTGCAACTGATCTATGTTTCTTTCTCACATCAATGTTTCTCTCCATTCCCTACTCCCTAAAAAAATCAAGAAAACATATCCTGCCCTGACCGGTTTGGCTCAGTAGATAGAGCGTCAGCCTGCGGACTGAAGGGTCCCAGGGTCAATTCTGGCCAAGGGCATGTACCTTGGTTGCAGGCACATCCCCAGTAGCAGGTGTGCAGGAGGTAGCTGATTGATGTTTCTCTCTCATCAATATTTCTAACTCTCTATCTCTCTCCCTTCCTCTCTGTAAAAAATCAATAAAATATATTTTTTTAAAAAAGAAAGAAAAAGAAACATATCTTTGGGTGAGGATTAAATTTTTTTTTCTAAAAAAAGAATTGTTTCACTGTTTACTGGGTATAACGATCTTCATATGCTGCTCCGGGGTCTTATGGGACCTGGAACACGAACTGACCCTGCTTTGTGCCGGGCTACCGGAATGCTGGGGCAGGAACTTGGTGCAGTTGGAGATTTACCTGAGATCGTCACAGAATTGAAATCTCCCATTTCCTGTTGGGAATGCTTCTAGGTGCACACACTGAAGGAGATGAGAAAGCGGCAAAGGTGTAAAAGTTGTCTAAGAGTGAAGTGAACATAGGGTCCCTGTCCACTGGAGGAAGAGGCAGTACAGTCAAGGCCCATTTGGGCAAACTCATTTTGACTAACCCGGTGTGCCCAGAAGTAGGGAATGAGATCGCCCTTAGTGGGAGAATTGAGAAACACCGGTGTTTAATCAGTTGAGGTCAAATAAAAAGAGGAGAAACAATCAAGGCAACAATAGATGATGACTGAAGGATTCCAGTGAAAATAGTACCTTGGGATAACACCAGATTTTCTCTTAACAACCTATCCATATTTTTTCAAAGCAACACTGAGGAATGAATTTCACAGCTCATTGCCTGTGCAATAGCTGTTATTCTCATTTTTTGTGTGTGTGTGATGAAAATTTAACCTCTAGAACTAAAGTAGAGTCTACAATAAAAGAAAAGAATTGGCATAGTGTTAGATTGAATCTGTCAGAAATGAATCATTCCCCCAAAATGCTTAATGTATATATTAATGTAGGTTTGAAATGAAACTATTTACAACAACCAACTTTTCTGTAGCATGCACACCACCAAATGTATTGGAAACAAAGTTGTTTTTTCTAAAAAATACAACAAATTGCAAATGTAATGAGTAAGAATTTCCTGCAAATAGCAGTAAAGGCATTACATGTGAAATCTTTCCTGGTTTAGGTTGTGAAAGAGAAGAGCACTGAGAAATACACAAGCAGAACCTGAACAATGAAAAAAGAAAGGAAATACAGATAGAGCAAGGAATAAGCCAGACCTCTCAGCCCCTCAGGACTAAGTCATTTGAGCAGGTTTTTTTAGCGTGGAGGTTAAAGATAGTGCTATTCAACTTCTATTATGCTGTCTTCATATTCGTTATGTATAAGTGATGCTTGTATTAGCTCTCCAGTAAGTGGATATGTATTTCTGTTCTACAGGCATTCTGTATGACTCAATAAATATTTGTTGATTGAATAATTGAATATATGATGAAAGTACAAAAAATTAATATAAAGGAATAATTAAAATCCCCTATGATCATATGAGAGTCTAATAAACTTTATCATCTATGGAATAGTTGAAAAAAATATTCTAAATATGAGTAGAAAAAGCTAAAATTTCAGTGTTTACATAACTAATATACAACTTTAATAATCCCCACTGTTTTAAGACAATGAGATATGACCTAAAGTTCTCTTAAGTGATTGCAAAGTTCTTTAAAACATCTGCTTATACTTTGTTTTTAACATAGGGACAATGATTCCAACTATGTTGCCAGAATGTATGTAGGAGCATACAGGAAAAGTGTAGATTCCATTTTTTCTTATAAGTAAAAAAATAATCGCTTCTCTGTTGACACTGAATCATTTCAGGGTAAGAATATCAGGCATATCAGAAGATTGATTCTCCCAGACTGGCAGGCATCCCCATAAGGAAATTGTATTTCAGGAAAAAGAAGGAGGAAATGTCACAGACTGTAATATAGTCCATGGAAAAGTAGAGAGGAAGTTATCACATGTGATATAACGAATTCAGGACAAATTATTTTTTTTGTTAAAAATAAGCTTTCTTGAGAAATGATGGATAACTGTACATAATGTGAAACTGGGAAATAGTGTTCATATTTAGTTTCCCAAAAACTTATTATAAATGTGCTCTGCACTGTTAATAATGTTAGTTGTATAGTATAGGGAACGATACACACTGGAGCCAGGCCAGGCATAACCATAATGAATTTGTGTGTGTGTGTGTGTGTGTGTGTGTGATTGTAGTTACAAAAGTAAAACTTAGCTATAGTTATTCTTGCCTTGGTGCTGAATGGACTGTAAGCGCGGATCTCCTGGAAGCTTGGAACTGTGTTTTTAGTGACACTGATTGCACCTGTACATCAGGACAGGGTGCAGGCTGTTGAAATAAGAGTGAGTGGGTTTGGTTGTCAGAATACTTTCAGAATTTGTACTTTTTGTATCGGGGATATGGCTTCATGTAAAGACTGAAATATCTTTGTTCCAGAGAGCGTTCCTCAGAATTTCGTTCTTAACCTAAATATGTGGTTCTGATGATAAAATTAATATTTGCATGTTGAAGGAAATTTGGAAAGCAAACAGAGTAAAATAAGACACTTATAATAGTGACCACTTTGAGATAGTTGCCATATACATGTACCTGCTTTTCCTTCCCATATCTTCTTTGTATCTGTGTGAATACCCTCAATATTTCAGATGTCAGTGTAGCATCGTCGTTGCTCGTAGATGCTTTGAAACCAAAGTGCTTGGATTAAATTCTGCTTTCATTGATTTTTATCTGTATGATTTTATATGATCCTCAGTTTTCTCACTTATAACATACAGATGATAATCAATTACCTAGAGTTCTTATGGGCACTCGATGACATAATTCTCATTAGAGCCTCCTTTCTTCCTCTTCATCCAAACTTTATTAAAGAGAGCAGGTTTGCCCTAGCTGGTTTGGCTCACTGGGTAGAGCATCGGCCTGTGGACTCAAAGGTCCCAGGTTTGATTCCAGTCAAGGGCATGTACTTTGGTTGCGGGCACATCCACAGTAGGAGGTGTGTAGGAGGCAGCTGATCAATGCTTCTCTCTCATCGATATTTCTAACTCTCTATCCCTCTTCCTTCCTCTCTGTAAAAAAATCAATAAAATATATTTAAAAAAAGAGCCAGGTTGTGGCACACCAAATGGGAGAGGATTTGCTATGGTGACACATGGACACGTTGGCAGAACTTGCCAGGAAACTGCCCTCTAGGCTACCAGGGTCATATTAATAAGAAAGGACCTGGCAAGTATTATGCTGAATGAAATCAGCCAGTCAGAGAAAGACATGTATCACATGACCTCATGCACATGCGGAATCTGATGAACAAAATGAGCTGATGAACAAAATAGATCCAGAGACATAAAAACATGGAACAGACTGACTAACTTCAGAGGGAAGGTGGGGGTGGGTGGGTGGGAGAGATTAACCAGGGAACTTACATGCATATATGCATAACCCATGGACGGACAATAGTGTGGGGAATGCTTGGGAGAGGCAGGTATGGGGTGGAGAGAAAAAAGAACAAAAGAGACATGTGTAATACTTTCAACAATAAAGATAAATAAATAGAAATAATAAAAGAATGAAAAACCAAGATGTCCCATGGTCATAAGAGATTGTCAAAGGGAATTGTCCCATTGGAGCCTTTGCTACAAATCTGTCTGTGGGGGGAAGACAGGTGCCAAGGGGAGCAACTGGTCACCATGCATTGGCAGGAACCAGTGCTGGGAAAAGCTGGAAAATGGAGTAAAACCCTTTCCTCCTTCAGTGTCTCTCCAGCAGCCTCTACTGACAAAGTTTAACAATGCTCCAGGTGGTAAAAGAAAGATACTTAAAGGGTCTACTTCCATTTTCTCAGAGCAGACAAAAAGGGTAACGTTGGAGCTGAGACAAAGTAAATTAATAACTGGCAGATCTTTTCAAACACTTAGAACAGTGCCTGGAATCTAACACGTGCTCAAGGATTAGTAGCTTCAATTTTTTCAGTCACATGAGCATATCTATGTACACAAAAGGGGCTACCTGTGCTATAGTCTACATTCTAACTTAGTATCATATTAAGGCTGTTCTCATTAAAATTTCTTGGAATCCCAATTTTATGTCTATACCAGAGGCCTGGTGCACAAAGTTGTGCACCAGTGGGGAGTCCCTCGGCCTGGCCTGTGGGATCAGGACAAAACTGGCTCTCTGACACCCCCGGAGGGGTGCTGGATTGTGAGAGGGTACAGGTCAGGCCAAGGGACCCCCACTGGTGCACAATTGGGGCTGGGGAGAGATGCGGGAGGTTGGCCAGACAGGGAGGGACTGCAGGAGGGCTCCAGGGTGTGTCTGGCCCATTTCCCACAGTGCAGATCAGCCGGACCCCTACTGGTCAGAGCATCTGCCCCCTTGTGGTCAGTGCATTTCATAGTGAGCAGTTGAGCTGCCTTAGCATACTTTAGCATATTATGCTTTGATTGGTCGAACAGCTACCTGGTCTACCAGACACTTAGCATATTAGGCTTTTATAATATAGGGTAAGTATCCTTCATGTGAAAATATCAAAATTTATTTAGCCATTACACTACTCTGTATATTATGCATTGTTTCTCATTTTCAATCTGATAAGTAAAGGTGGGTAAACATTATGCTTTTTAAGTAATTTCCTATGGTTAATACCCAAGAAAGAATTCAAGTGAACACTCTTAAAATTTTTATACATATTGCTAAATTTCTTTGCAAAAATATAGTTGCAATTTATACTTTCTCTTGAAATTAATGTCTGCTACAATAGACTTAATATTATACACTTTTAACTTTGACTATTTGATGAGAAAAAATGTGTCCTATGTTTGTCTAAATTTGCATTTCAATTATTTAATATTTATTGTTGTTGTTAATCCTCACCTGAGGATATTTTTTCTATTGTTTTTTAGAGAGCGGAAGGGAGGGGAGAGACAGAGAAACATTGATGTGAGGGAGGTACATTGATTGGTTGTTTCCCACAGGAGCCCCCACCAGAACTGGGGATAGAGCCTGCATGCCCTGAGGTTCATGCCCTTTGACCGGAATGGAACCTGGGACTCTTCAATCCATGGACCAATGCTCTGTCCACTGAGCCAAACCAGCTCGGGCTGCATTTTTACCATTAATGAGGTTTGTCACTTTATACTTTTCCCCCCATGTTTCTATTGGATCATTAAGGTTCTTAAAATTTTGAAGAAATTCTTCACACATAAAAGATAGTGCGTCATTATTAGATTTGTTATAAATAGAGTTCTTTTTTAAATTTGAGATTTGATCTCTGGTTTAAAAAAGACCAAGTTTTATAATTACCAAATGTAATTATAGTTTCCTTCATGACTTTCTATTGTTTTATAAGAAATACTTCCATTTTTTTAAAGATTATATGTTTACATCGTTTCTTCTGGTTATGACTTTATATGTTAGCTATATAATTCTAATGCATCTGAAATCAAGTTTGGTGATTATCTAGCATTATTTGTTTAAAAGTAGATCATTCACCATTATTTGTTTAATAATATAATTTTATAATTGATTTGTAATATTTCCTTATACTTATGTTTTTTTGCTTCATTGTTTCATTTGTTAAATTCAATGTACGTGTTTTTAAATACATACTTTATGGAAATACTAGAAGCCTGGTATATGAATTTGGGCCAGGGCCAAAGCAGTCAGGACCATTAATTCTTTTTAAAAGTATTAGAAGGGATTGTAACTTTACATTTCCAAAAGTTTGTTTGCTAAAATAACTCTGTTCTGCCATTATCTAGGTGATAGTCAACAGAACTGGCCTAATTTAGGAAAATGCTGAAATTCTGTCATCTGCATAATTTTCCTCCACTAACATAAATTCTTTCTTCACTGTAGGATCTACGTTATTTCCCTGCTTCTATAAAAATGTAAGTATTTGACATCAGCAGGATATAATCACTCTATGCTTTAACTTGAATGAGCTTTAATTATAGCAATTTAACTTAATCTTTAAAAATTAAATATTTTTAAATCACACACACATTCTTCACATGACATAAGTAATTCTTTACCATAGGAAATCTGAGAAATACAGAGACATATGAAGAAGAAAATTTAAATGTAATAGCATTCAAAACTAACCACCAGAGAAAACCATATGTTAACATTTTGGTGTATCTCCCCCTTCATTTCCCTGTGCATACTTAAGAAAAGAGACAATTTTAGAAGAAAGTCATATAGTTTATTTACACACATGTATATTCCTTATAGACAATTTAATACTATTAATATATTATATAATATTATTTGTTATTATATGATATTCTGCTAAATTAATACATTACTAAAATACTCCACATAAATATTTTAAACCTACATACATTTTAAAATTCTATTTTTTTTAAATTTATCTTTATTGTTCAGATTATTACAGTTGTTCCTCTTTTTTCCCCCATAGCTCCCCTCCTCCCATTTCCCACCCCAACCTCTGTCCTTGCCCCCCACACTGTCCTCATCCATAGGTGTACAATTATTGTCCATTCTCTTCACGCACCCCCAACACCCTTAACCCCCCAAAATTGTCAGTCCACTCCCTTTCTATGCCTCTGATTCTATTCTATTCACCAGTTTATTCTGTTCATCAGATTTTTTATTCACTTTATTCTTAGATTCACTCGTTGATATACATTTGTTGTTCATAATTTTTACTTTCCTTTTTCTTCTTCCTCATTCTCAAAGGATACCTTTCAGCATTTCATATAGTACTGGTTGGGTGGTGATGAACTCTTTTAGCTTTTTCTTGTCTGTGAAGCTCTTTATCTGACCCTCAATTCTGAACGATAGCTTTGCTGGGTAAAGTAATTTTGGCTGTAGGTTCTTACTATTCATCACTTTGAATATTTCTTGCCACTCCCTTCTGGCCTGCAAAGTTTCTGTTGAGAAATCAGCTGATAGACGTATGGGTGCCCCCTTGTAGGTAACTAACTGCTTTTCTCTTGTAGCTTTTAAGATTCTCTCCTTGTCTTTTGCTCTTGGCATTTTAATTATGATGTGTCTTGGTGTGGTCCTCCTTTGGTTCCTTTTGCTTGGAGTTCTCTGCGCTTCCTGGACTTGGAAGTCTATTTCTTTCACCAGGTGAGGGAAGTTTTCTGTCATTATTTCTTCAAATAGGTTTTCAATATCTTGCTCTTTCTCTTCTTCTGGTACCCCTATAATTCTGATGTTGGTGCACTTGAAGTTGTCCCAGAGACTCCTTATACTATCTTCATACTTTTTGATCCTTTTTCTTTTTTCTTTTTGCTTGTCCCGCTGGGTGGGTTTTGCTTCTTCATATTTCATATCTTTGACTTGCTTCTTGCGATCCTTTTGTCTGCTGTCTGTATAATATTCTTCATTTCAGTCAGTGTATGATTCATTTCTAGTTGGTCCTTTATCATATCCTTGAGGGTCTCATTAGATTCATTGAGGATCTCACTAAATTTATCAGCAGTCTCTAGCATTTTCTTGAAAAACCTAATAACCGTGGTTTTGAACTCTATATCCTGTTGTTTTCTTTCCTCCATTTCTGTCATT
>PVJC01000721.1:0-111639 GCA_004026665.1 Murina feae
AAAGGAGGAGAGAAAAAAAAGTCTCCGGTTTCAATGGTTTTTACATGATGAGGGAAAGTTGTAACTTCAGGCTACCATCTGTCTGTCACAAATAGTTTACTTCTTGCTTGTTCTTTGTCAAAGTTTGCATCCCTATAGGAGGCCACTGGGAGTAGGAGCAAAAGTCATGATCCATCGGAGGCTTTGATTTGCTGCTAATTCTATATAATAAAAGGGTAATATGCAAATTGACCCTAACAGCAGAACCACTGGGAATGACTGGTCACTATGACACACACTGACCACCAGGGGGCAGATGCTCAATGGAGGAACTGCCCCCTGGTGGTCAGTGCGCTCCCACAGGGGGAACTCTGCTCAACCACAAGCCAGGCTGCCAGCTGCCAGCACAGCAGTGGTGGTGGGAGCCTCTCCCGCCTCCTCAGCAGCGCTAAGGATGTCCAACTGCAGCTTAGGCCTGCTCCCCGCTGGCAAGTGGACATCCCCCAAGGGCTCCCAGGCTACCAGAGGGATGTCTGTCTGCCAGCAGGTGGAGATCCTCTGAGGGGCCCCAGACTGTGAGAGGGCACAGGCTGGGCTGAGGGGACCCCTCCGCCCCCGAGTGCACAAATTTTTGTGCACTGGGCCTCTAGTGTTTTAAATAAGCTTCCACAAGTCTCCAAAAGCACATCCAGGAGAGAATTGTGTTGCAGTCGGACATGATGTCTCTCCATGGAGTGGCAGGGCTGGGGCAGTGCAACTCTGGTCACAGCTGTGCAGCCACCAGGGTACCTCTGCGCTGGGACAGTGGGGACAGAGTTGCGCTGGCAGCTGCAGTACACTAAGGGGGCGCTTCCTCGCTGTAGCCAGGGCAGACACAGGGCACCACGGAAGCACGTTGAGGAAGCATGTTGTCTGGCAGGAAGCATGTTGATGACAACCAGACCAACAGCCACTAATTCAGACATGTCTGGGCAGGTAGGACAGGTGAATGACATAGGCCAAAAATAAGAAAGTTATGTCCTTTCATTTCCCTTGAAATGCTCAGCCTTCTTAGTCTGGGTGTCATTTCCCTGCGTCTGATAAGGACACAGCACGAGAGATACTGCCCACTTCTCTTACCTCTTTTATATTAGAACAAGTATGATGACAAATATAAAAAGACTCAGCTCTGGGGTCAGGAAGACCCCACAGCAGATGTGTAACTGTCGTTCTGGCAGAGGAGTGAGAGCCCTGCCACCAGCTTAGCATTAGCTCTGCTCTTACAGCAGAGAGCACAGATACGGACTCCAACTGGGTTTACAAGGAAGGATTTTTTCATTTCACACCACGGGACACCCCGAGGCACAGGGCATGATGCAGGTGCCAACAGTGGTTCACTAATTCCATTCTGAATCAGCGCCTTTCTTTCCTTCTGCTTTGAGGTCACCTCTGGCTTCATCCTCTGGCTGGCTGGGGACCCACAGCAGCTGGGGCTGCTTGCTGGCCTTTATTCTCTTTGGGGTAAACAGAAGCAACTCTCTCTCCAATCACAATCTGTAACTGCCTTCCTTCATTCTGACTGGACACACCCAGGTCATCTACCAGTCTTGGTCCAGTAACACATCCTAGGAGGATGGCATATGCCGATTGGCCTGAGAATCAGATCCCTTCCTGGGTCTGAGATCAATAGTTGAGGAAAGACAGGGAAATGACCCAACAGAACTAGGGCTTTGTTGGAAAGGGGGAAGGACATTGGGAGGGGACGACTGGTGTCATTACCCACATTGTTTAGTTCAGGGGTCCTCAAACTGCGGCCCGCGGGCCACATGTGGCCCACCGAGGACATTTATCCGGACCGCCGGGTGTTTTTGCCACCTCGTTTTTTTACTTCAAAATAAGATATGTGCAGTGTGCGTAGGAATTTGTTCATAGTTTGTTTGTTTTTTTAAACTATAGTCTGGCCCTCCAACCATCTGAGGGATAGTGAACTGGTCTCCTGTTTAAAAAGTTTGAGGAACCCTGGTTAGTTTATCAAAAGAAACAGGAAAATTGGATCTTAGATTAAAGCTCCTAATCCTGTATAATATGCAAATCAACCAAATAGCCGAATGACCAGTCAGCAGGGGGCAGGGCTGGCGAGCAGGTGGTGCCAGACCAGCCAAGGCTCATGCCAGCAGGCAAGGGGAAGGGATGGCAATGGGGGGGTGCGGGGACTAGCAGCAGCGGAGGGGCAATCAGGGTGGATGGAGCCAGACGCTCCCCCTGATGGGCCTGCTCGGTTGCCTCCCACAAAGGGAGGTCTGCAGCAGCAGCAGCAGGGTGATGGGGGCAGGGCTGGCCACTTGCTGGCCAGAGCTGTCCCCTGATTGGCCCACCTAGTTGCCTACCTAAGAGGGAGGCCCATGGGGAGTGGGCCGAAGCCATCAGTCAGACATCCCCTGAGAGCTCCCAGGCTGTGAGAGGATGCAGGCCAGGCTGAGGGACCCCCCTGCGTGCACCAATTTTCATTCACTGGGCCTCTAGTTTTAAATAAAAGCACCTAGTTTATTTTTTCTGAAAACCCTATGATAGTCAATAATGGGTGGCCCCACAAAGCATAATTGGGCAATATTGGAAAAAGGTCCTTGGCCTCCAGTATAATGTGTCTGGGAAAGTAGAGTACCGACTGAAAAAAATGAAGGAAGTGATGAGTCTTGGAACCCATTAGAGAGGGAGAATCAGAATGGTCAAGAATTCTGGAACTGAAAAGCCATTGGTATATTTTTCCATTCATCTCGTGACTGCTTGGGAATAACACGTGGAATCCATTTCAGTGGGCCCCACCAGCACCTCAGAGACCTTGGAAAGGCCAAGAGCTTTTTTGAGAACTTACTACCTGAGTGTAACTTGGGTGCTAGGACAAATCAGGATTAATGCTCACTGGAAGTTAAATACTACCTTTTTTCCCCTCGGGAAAATTCTAAATGTTAGCAGAAGCATGAATCAGCTGAGAAAGCTACAGGTTTCCTGTTCCAAAAATGCTTTTGTTGCTAATTAAAATTAGTCTAATTTTGAAATGATCATATCATTAAAGAGTATTTCAACTGATACTGATTTGATGATACCTACAAACATCTTAGAATAAAGAGGCTGCTGTGTTAGCATTATAAAGTGCTCTGATTAGACTTACGTCTGTGAAATTGATGACATGAGCTCCTGATAACTCTTCACTTGTCTCCCCGCCCCCCCCCCGCATGAAATAATTATGAATACCTCACTCTATGCAATCCACATTTATTTTATTTTTTTTAAAGAGATGGGGGAAGGTGGGATAAAATGCTAGCTCTTTGCTTGTCTAAAGCATTACTCCTGCAATATCTTAATTAAGTCTAGAGTCAAAATGAAATATGTTTCCAAAGTATGTTTCTAATCCTTTCAAACTTGCAGTTTTGCTGTGTGATCCTGGGCCAACTCTTTAGAATGGTGTCTATTGTGTCAATAAATCAGCTGAGACATGTCAGCCAGGACATTGACACCTTTGGCGGAAGGGAGGACTGACAGAGGCATTCAATCAGCTGCTGCCTATCTTGGACCTGGGGTCTTGCCATGAGCCTAAGGTGTGCCCCACTGGAGGGTCAGAATGAGAGAGCACAAAAGGGGCTTTGGGGTCAGACAGAAACAGATTCGGATCAAAGCCCTGCTTTGGCTTCATCCTCTGGCAGGCTGGTGCCCACCTGTGTGCTCAGGACAAGTTGCCTGAACTCTCTAAGCCTGCCCTTCTTTGTCTGAATAATGGATATTACAGTGACCATCATGCAGGACAATGTAAGGACTGAATGAGAAAACATTTCCAGAAACAAAACCCAGATGAAACTGAGTAGAAAACAGATCCAGAATGACACGTGTACTGATAACAGACAGGGCAACACCAATGTTCTGAGCTACAAGAGGCTGGAATTCCCTCAAAACGAGGGACATGTGAATTCACTACACTGAGATAATAATGCTGACCTACCCAATTGGAAAGTCTGACACTTGCTGTTTCGCTGTTGGACAGATTACAGTGAGAGCCACAGGTATAATAATGCTGATTCAGGCATAATAATGCAGTTTTTATCTAAATGAAAAATTAACATTCCCAGTGAACCAACAACCTCATTGCTGAAAATTTCTCCAAAACATACACCTGCACATACACAAATATATTCACATGGTTTCTCCAGGAAAACTTGTAATAATGAGAACCTTAAAACAATACAGTATCCATGCATAAGGGGCTGGCATAAGTAAGTGATGTCATACCCCACAGCTGGAACAGTATGCAGCTGGGAATAGGAACAAGGAAGTTGTGCTGGTGCCACCAAATGACAAAAAGCAAAATGCAGGGTAATGTGAAAGGCAGCTACCTTTTTGTTTTGGTAGGATAGTAGAGGTGGGGGTCAAAAACATACATCTGTACTTGCCTCTTTTTTCACAATGAAACACTGTGAGGATAAACAATAAACTAACACAGATAATTTCTTGTAGGTGAAGGGACTGGGATGGGCGTGAGATATTCTGAGCAAACTTCTTACATGAATTTTAATTTTTATGTAAAACTTTATGAAAAATAAACTTAAAGATCTATAAAACCCTACTGGACACGTAGAAGCAGACTTAATGATGAACTGACATAAGTTCCTATAGGGAAAGGTTCCATAGTCTGTCATTTTTTTTTCTAATTAATTCATTATACTTTTTAAAAGCTAATTTTTTACCTTCTCCTTTTCTTCTTTACAATTACAGCTGACAATGTTATTTTATATCAATTTCAGGGGGATCACTTCATAAATTATATAAATGTCTAACTATGCCATACACTGGAAACTAAATAAATTTTTAATCAACAATTCAACATATGCAATTTGACAAAGTTATTCAAATGTTCACATGGAAAATAAAAAGTTCTGAAATTGTTAGAATTTGGGGGGGAGGAAGGGGTTTGTGTTATCAAGATATCCCATTACATAACCTAATTAAAGTATATGGTAAATATAGTCATTACAGAGTGTTATTAAATAGGAAAAGACAAATGTATCGGTGAAAATGAACAGAGCGCCTGGACACTGACTCATGGTTGTATGTGAAAATTTAGAGAATTATGAAAATACAACAAAATTCTTCATAAATATAGCTAAATACATGTAGGTTAGAACTCTACACATTTAAAAACAAAACTCTAAAAGTATAAGAATAAAATGTAGAAAAAAATTTTATGGCCTTGGGTAAGAAAGACCTTCTAAAACAAGAGAGATAATCCAGAAACAACAACAAAGAAAAATTAGATTTTAGTACATAGATATTTAAAATCACCATAAACAAAATTATTTTTACTTATAAGTAATTTACCTTCATAAATAGAATTTTAAAATGAAAAACATTATTTGCAATAGTGTTAAATTTCCACATCCTAAGAAAAAATTTAATGAAAAGTAGTTAAGGCCTCTACTCAGGAAAACAGAAAATGTTAATAAGAATAAAGATTTAAATAAGAGAATACATACACTATGCTTATAGGTTGAAGATTCAATACTTAAGTACACCAATTCTTTCCAAATTACATATATATAATTTAATCCCAATTAAAATACCAGGATTTTTTTTTTTTTTTTAGAAAATTGACAAGCTGATTTAAATGTTAATGGCAAGGTTAAGAACAATCTAGAAGGAGGTAGGAAGCCTGACTATCGAGTTATCATGAAGCTACAGTGATGAAGACTGAGGTGTTGGTTGAAAGGTGGGCACGAGAGGCCAGGAGAGATGGGTATGCGCACTGGATTCCTGTCACAGGCAGACTGCAGTGGGAAATGATGTTCTTTGCAGGAAATACTTCTGGGTCAACCTGGATGAAACATGAGGCAAAAGTAACTTGGCTCCCTCCCTACCTCACACCAGCCATCCAACCAACAAAAATTAGTTCCAGGCCAACTGAGAACCTACATGTGAAAAGAAACCAGTAAAGCTTCTAATGAAACACTGGAGACCATTCTGACAGCCTTAGGGTAGAAAAGTCTTCATAAAAAAGACATCAATAATACTACCATAAAAAAGTGATACATTGAACTACACTAAAATTAAAAGCCATTTTCTTCTTTAAATGACAAAGAGGCTAAAAGATAAATCAGAGTAGGAGAAAATATTTGCAACACCAATAACCAATACACACACCACGCATTGCCAGAGTATATAACGAAGTTCTGCAAATCAATACAAAATGTACGCACAGTAATGAGCTAATTGCCCCTCGGTCCTCAATTCACCCCATTTTAGTACATTTCCCCCTATTTTATAACATGGAGTGGACTATGCAGACCTTACTTCTGCTGGGCCTCTGGCTCTGTGCCAGGCTCTGACAGTAGGGGGCACTAGAGGAGCCAGCAAGATGGAGGAGGGATGTCTTTTTCCTCCGGGGTTCCCCTGCACCATCCTCTCAGCATGGCGCTCTCTGAGGTGGCCTGGCAAACTTCATCTTTACCAGAGGCATGTGCTATCGTCTCAGAGAGCTGATCTTAGCCTCTCTACTTTGGGGGGTGGGAGGAAGGCCTGTTTTTAAACTGCATGTTTTTTCCCAGTTGCTTCTCTCTGGGGTGGTTGCTACCTGTAGTTGTCAATGAGACATACCTCAGAGTTCTTTTTACCCTCTTTCCGTTCTTAGCAACCCCTTAGGTTAATTACAAATTTTCTCTGTCAAAATTATTGGATGTGTTTATTTATTTTGTTTTGTTATTCCACATATAGTGAAATCATACAGTATTTGTCTTTCTCTGTTTGACTTATTTCACTTAACATAATACCCTCTAGGTCCATCCGTGTTGTCACAATGTGGTTGACATTCTTTTATCCTGCTGAGTAATAACATCTATCAAAGGACACCTAGATTGCTTACATATCTTGGCTATTGTGAAGGGAGGTGGAGGGACAGGTGAAGGGGGAATATAGTCAATAATACAGATAAGTTTGCATGATGACAGATGGTTACAGATTTAGTGTAGTGATCACATCGTGAGTGATGTAAATATCAAATCACTATGCTAACAACTAAAACTAATGTGACATTGTATAATAACTATACTTTAATAAAAAAATAAATTATTGGGTTTGGTCTTTCTCCTAACTGGATCCGGCTGATAGAGAACAATGAGAGAAGCTCTCATACAATTACCTGATAACATGACCAATTGCAATCATATGAACAATTACAATCATATGAACAAGAGCTCAGCTTATTACTCATCTGAGAAATACAAATCTAACCAAATGCATTTCCACTCATACCCATCAGAATGGTTAAAATTAAAAAGATGCACAATACCAAGTGTTGGTGAGGATGTAATCAGAACTCTTACATTGCTGATTGGTCAGAAAACTATTGCAACTACTTTGAAAAAAATGACATTATCGATATTCTCTGACCCAGCAAGTCTGCTCATATATCCAAGTGAAACGTGTCTAACTACTAGTACACGCTAGAAGACATAAGCTAGAATGTGCACAGCATCATGACTTATAAAAGCCAGACTCTAACAAAAGAAAAAGTGCAGATGTCCATCAACAGTGGAATGGGTAAACATGGAATACTTATTAAATGCAATGTGAGACAATGACAGAAATGAACAGGTGACAGCTACATGCCACAACATGATACTGGCCAAAAGAGAAAGAGCTAAACACAGAAAACAGATGGTTTCCAGCTTTTATATAAAATTTTTAAAGGCCAAAGCTCCACTTTTAGTAGTTAATGTTGCTCTGACATCATCACCTTTATGTGAAAAAAGAGGGGAGCGGTGGGGAGGGTGTGAGAAAAGGAATTCTTGGTATGTAAAATGTTCTGTTTCTTGACCTAGGTAGGGGTTAGTTACATGGCTGTATCCCCTTTGTGATAAATTCATTGAGTCTATACTTTGGACTTTATCCTCTTCTGCTTCTGTGTGATTCTGCAATTAAAAAGTAAATTTAAAATAGAAAAAGAAAGTATGGCAGGTTGGTATAGTACTTATACTACCAGGAGTTTAACATTCAAAATACATACAGAGCTTCAATACAGAAAAAAATCAAACAACCTTAAAGAGAAACCGGCGAAGGATAAACAATCCATGTGTTATTTACAAGTGACCATCACAGAGAATCCCTCAGTTCCATTGAACTTAGGAAATGTCCCTAAATACCAGTCAACCAATTTGAATGGTGATAAAATGTCAGTGGGGATGTGGGTAAACAGGCACTTTATTATCAGTCAGATATAAACTGTAATTTATTTTTGGAGATTAATTTGGCACTATCTATCAACATTAAAATTTAGCCCACCATTTTACTTTTAGGAACCTTAAAAAGAGACAAACAAATGTTAAAACTATGTAAGTAAAAGAACATTTATTGCAACATTATCTATAATATGAAAGAAAATGGAAAATTAAATGTTTAGAAATTGGTAAAGAAAATCAAGTATATCCCACAATGGAATTCTATGTAGCTATTAAAAAGGATAAAGGGCTCTATTTGACTGGACATGACAAAATCTACTATAATGCCAACTCAGAGAACCCTCCGAGGAGAGCACTGAAAATGATGGTGTTCATGTGAAGGAAACAAAGACACAGGTACTGAGAGGGTTAACCAGGTAAGGCTGGAGGACAGCGGGCATGCAGAGTAGACCAAGAGTCCCACACCATTCACCCACAGCCAACTCATGACGCTGTGTAGAGTTGGTGATGAGCTAGGGGCCTCAAAGGCCCTCCACAGAGGGACATTCCTGGGGGATGAGCCTGACCTTGGGATGTACCCAACAGGATGACCTAAGCTGAGATTTCACGTGTCAGGAGGAGGGAGCAGGTGGTGGCAGCAGCTCAGAGCTCTCTGTGGGTTGGGGTGGACCTCAGTCTCACTGAGCATGAGGCCCTACTGAGGGCATGACAGGGCATATAGGGGAAACTGAGGGAGCCTATAGCCCTGCACCAAGGTCTCTAAGTTTCTTAGCTGAGACAAGGTATAGGGCCTTCAGCATCACCACACCTCTGGCGCACTCACGCCCAACGGGAAAATCTGTATTTCCTCTGAGAACTAGGGAAGGGCTGCTTTTCCATAGCTTGAGAGGTTGCTTCTTTCCTTCTCCTCCCTCCCTCACTCCTTCCCTCCCTTTTTCCTTTCTTCCCTCCTTTGTCAGTGGTGAATCTTCTTCAAAAATCACCCTTAGGAACCCAAGACTACATTCTTCTACCAATATTTTAGGTTCCCATTTTGGAGAAATTAAAATTTCATGGATTAATTAATTTCTATGTTGTGCCAAACACATCCCATAGATAAAAAGCATGATCAGTGGAAGCCAAGGGAGCCTTGTTTGGTTGAAAACAGTTGTGCGCAGCCTTGGCTGGGGAGTTTTATAAAGCACTTATGCCCAAGACACACGCCAGAGGTTACAGGTGTCAAGATTCGTTTTTATCTATCATCTATCTATATATCTATCTATCTATCCATCCATCCATCCATCCACTTGACTTATTACCATTTAAAAAAATAACCTTCCTATTCCCATTGAATTGCGTGACTCCTTTGCTATTATGTGTCTGGATAGGGCAGTTATTAATACAATTAACAAAGTTGATCATAAATATCACTTTATATGTTCATAACTATTTAAAATATTTAGTATTTCTATCCCTCTTCTCTATAAACAACAGCTTTTCATGGTTTTATCCATTTCTAATTAATGCTTATATTGCTATTTCTTGATTTATGAGTGCTACATATTATATACTGATTTCTTGTTTAATTAGTTATTTTTTTTTGCTTTCCCACTCACTCCCCATTTTCTCTTCTCTATCTAATCAATATATCTACATCACAATTTATGGTCAAATCTGTAACTTATGCATATATTAATATGATATTGTTTTCTGCCTAGACAAGTAGTATACAATTGTTTTGTACAACTTTTGTGTTTTTTTTCTTTTTTGGCATTGAAAATTGTTTTCTTTTCTAATTACTTAGTGTTCTTTGCACTGAGAGCCATTTCTGCCTAACTGCTCCAAAAGAACTATCAAATATCTGTACTTTTCCAAGTCTTCTGACATATTTCCCAAAAGCTTGTATGTTCCCTGTCTCAGCCCTCCCTCATACCCTGGCTGGGCTTGCTCACCCTGGGCATAGAGTTTCAGGGGAGAAGAATGTTAACCTCACTCTGGTCCCATTGTATGCAGCCATTTTGTTTTGTTTCCCTCTTGGAAGCTCTTTATCCCTGGTTTTGTGATGGTGTGGTTGATGTGTCTTTTTGATGTTGTTTATTCTGCTGGATGCTTCATGGATCAGCCAATCTGACAACTTCTCATCATTGTTTCTTTGCTGATGTTGTCCCTAGAATTTTCACGTACTGGCTAGGAACGGAAATTCCTGAATAGACTACACATTTCTCATCTTCTGTTGGCTATTAATCATCTCTATAATCTCCTTTGTTCTACTATTTGTTTTACTCTCTTCCAACCATTGTCTACTCCTCTCAGTTATTTCAGTTTGCTTGTTTGCTTTTATTTTTGTATCCCTCTTTTGTCTTAGACTGTGTCTTTTGAGTCTTCCCTCCATTCATATTTAAGACCAAGACTGTAAACTTACTGGATGTTCCATGTGTCCCTGGCAGATCACCAGCATGGACCTCCACTGTGGTGCCATCAGGATGCCAGTCTTTCATCTTTCGGTTGAAAAGTCCCCTAATGACAGATCTTTGTAAGCATTTTCATTTGTGGCCATTTGATTTCTCCAAAAAAAAAAAAATGATGCTTCAGTATCCTAGTAGATTGCTGACACCCTGAGAACACAGCAAGGGAAAACATGTGCAGTGTGACTGTCCTGGATCTGCATTTGCTTCCTCCTTTTATTTTCAATTTAGCTTTTCTCCCAATCACATCTGGCTTCCCCACATCTGGAGCTTCTCAATTCTAAACATATTAAAACTCCCATTTCCTGAAGAGATGGGAATGGGATGTATCCTTGGCTACACATGGAAGACAGTGATATTGGAAAGGCATGGGGGTGATGAGGTATCTCACTGCTTGGTACAGATGTGCAACCTTGGTGACTGGTGCTGCCAGATCCCGAACCTTCCCATAGTCCTGTGGGGAAATTTGTTTTTCGCTGCTCTCACCTCTGCTGGCATAAAGGCTTCGTTTCCTTGGCTCTTCAGACTTATTTTCTCCTGCTCTGCTTGCTACCTTTGAAATAATTAATTTACATCTATGAACACTATTGATTCCTCATCTATTCTCTTTATGTGTCTATTATTATTATATGTTACTTTACTATTGCACCAATAGAGTTTTGAAAGAGCACAAGAGAGCATGATAAATTTAACCTACATCTTCATAGGTATTTCTAACATAACATTTAGATCGGTTTCTGTACACACACACACACACACACATACACACACATTTATGCCCAAATTAAGCAGAAAGTACTTCGTTTGAAATAGATCTTATACTTTCGTAAAGACTAATAGAAGAAAAATTAGCATATTATGAAATGTAAAAATGCAGGTATATATTCTATGACTAAAATACAATGAAATGCATTGCCAAGTAGTTAAAAACCCATCCACTTGTCAATACCATAATTGTAACTATCACAGTGTTCCTATCTTTTTAAGTTTATTTTTTAAATATTCTTATTTAATTGATTGTAGAGAGAGAGGAAGGGGGAGAGAGAGAGAAATATCGATGTGAGAGACAACATCTATTGACTGCCTTAACTGGGAATCAAAGCCCCACAATATTCCACAACCTGGGTATGTGCCCTGACCAAGAACCTAACCTGCTACCCGTTAGTGCACACGATGATGTTCCAACCAACTGAGCCACACCAGCCAGAACTATTATTAATTTTATTACTACTACTAGTAGTAACTAACTGCTGGAGTAAAGAGTAAGTCTGAATAAATTTCAAACTCTTTAAAAATGAATTCCAATGAGACTGTGGTATGGAAGCTCTGTGAGCCCTTGCATGAACATGGGTAGTAGAAAACAGAGAAGACTGAAAGTAAAAGAAGTAAACCTAAAACTCAAGAAGCTAAAAAGTGGATGAAAAGCAAACCGAAATTGTGTGAGAGTATGTAATAAAGACAATGTGACATTTACTAATATAGAAATTTTAACAAGTGAATGCAACCCCAACGCTTGCTTAATAAGACTAATAAAAATATTACACTTTTCACAGGATGAATCAAGAAGAGGTAAAAAAAACATTAGAAAATATTGGACAGATAAGATACTGAGACTATTATGAAAAGTTATTAATAATCTGCCCTAACCAGTTTGGCTCAGTGGATAGAGTGTTGGCCTGCGAACTGAAGGGTCCCGGGTTTGATTCTGGTCAAGGGCATGTACCTTGGTCGCGGCACATCCCCAGTAGGGAGTGTGCAGGAGGCAGCTGATCGATGTTTGTCTCTCATCGATGTTTCTAACTCTCTGTAAAAAATCAATAAGATATATTTTTAAAAAAGTTATTAATAATCTACATATTGCTTTATGCCAATAAATGAAAACATTTCAATCAAATTTTTAAAGATGACATTCAGTGGTCAAAATCAACTGAAGATGAGATGGACTAGCTAAATATATTAATAACCACAGGATTAAAATGAAAGGAAGTCACATATCAACCCCTAAAACTGTGTCAGACTCAGGTTGCTTCAACGGTAAGTTCTACTCATCTCTACTAAATAGAAATGGTACTATGCCATGTGAACTGCTCCACATTTAAAGCTCCTCAAATAATTCTGTGATCTTGGCTTGACTTCAAACCCAGGCCAGATAAAGAGCTTTACACTAATAAACAAATCAATGAAAAGGAAAGGAAAACATAACAGTTATTCTTATTTATGAACATAAATGCAGAGATCCTCAAGGAAACAATACTGATATTATTCCAGTAATAATGAAAAAAAAAGGTACACTTTGACCAACCATAGTTTACTCAAGAAGGTGAGACTGATTCAACATTAGAAATCTGTCTTGTAATTAACCTACTTAAATGATGAAACAAACAACGATACTATTATTTCAAGAGAGAATATATTTTCTTTTTAAATTCTTACTCAAGGATATCTTTTTCATTGATTTTTTTTAGAAAGAGTGGAAGGGAAGGAGGGAAGGAGGGAAGGAGTAAGGGTGGGGAGAGAGAGAGAGAGAGAGAGAGAGAGAGAGAGAGAGAGAGAGAGAGGTGAGAAAGACACATTGATTAGTTCCCTCCCACACATGCCCTGACTGGAGCTGGGGATCAAACTTGCAACCCAGGAAATCAAACCCAAGACCCTTTGGTGCTTGGGCCAATGCTCTAACCACTGAGAACACCATCCAGGGTGAGAATAGACTTTAATGCCCATTCTTATATCAATGACTGGCAAGGGGAGGATAATGGAATATCTTCATTAAAGTGACAATCAGGAGCTACATCACACATTTTCTTTAAATAGTAAAATATGAGAAGCATTTCTAGTTAAGTCAGAGACCAAAAGAGAATGCCAGCCCCCACTGCTGCTCTTCACATTATTCTGAGGATTCCAGACAGACAACAAAAGTTAGAGCTGTAAAACTGAAAAGGAAGACATAAAATTTCCTCTGAAGAGCAGACTTAATACACAAATTCAGTATGAGATTAAAGAATAAAGGGTCACCATACCCACAGCTTCCCTCACCTCTGGCCCTCATCATCAGCTAGAAAGGAGAGTGAGAAAAAGGTGCTGCCTTCAAAAGGATAATAGTTCCTGAAATTCCTTGGAAAAATACATCTCTCTTTCCAAGTTTTCTTGGCAGATCTTTCTTGAGTGCCAGGCTAATTTATCCGTGTGTGTGTGTGTGTGTGTGTGTGTGTGTGTATTTTTCTTTTCTACACTTCCTTCCAGCAGCCCACGGTAGGGGGCCTTTTTCTGCACCCCGCAGAGGGACAGATAGTGGGGCCAAAAGGATAGAGGTGCCCAGTCCATATACCTCCCAGAGCTGGCTGAAGAGGTTATGCTCAACATTAGTGACAGGCACCAGGGAGGAGACAGAGAGAAGAGGATGAACTCTGACTTCCCAAAGGGCTCAGAGCTACAAGAGAACAAGGGCCCTTATGGCAATGTGAGGATGGGGTGGTGAGGCTGAGGGAGGAGGGTCCTGACGTGCCCCTGCAGATTGGGTTCCTCAGCTTTAAGGGAAACTTGGCATGGGAGAGAGGGTCCCCTAACTTCCAGGGTCATTATGAGTTCAGAACAAGCAAGGTTGGAGGGACTCTCAAAGTGAGGATCAGAGATCTTCTGCCTCTCTGCTAGACATGGAATCTGGTCAGCGGCCCTATGCTCAGATCCCTGAGTTGAGGGCAAAGGGACACAGAGAAAGGGCCACTTGTGGTTGGTTTGGACCAACATGGGAACAGGGTAAGGCCCCATCTCCTGTTGGCTCTGTTTACTCCTGTACTGTGTCACCGACCCAACCCTAACTGATGCTCTCATGAGTGCCTTTCTTCATCTGTGAACTCCTGGCCTCTCTGGGAAAATGGAAAAGCTAAGGCATTCAATGTGCTGAGCACAGTTTTTATCATTTCATAAGCACCTCCCAAGTGTCAAGTATTATTATTGTTGTTGTCATCAATAATATTAAATCAAAATATATACTGAAGTTATTGGAAATATAAATGTAGAGAAACAATATTAGTGGTAAATTATAGTTCATTTTTCTGATTTGGGGTCATATTTTAGCCTTTGCTCACTTAATATATCAATGCCAGAGAAGTCTATTGATAAAGTTGATTTGGTAGTAATATATCAAACTCTGCAGAGATGCCTCTTAGTCCTTTTCCTAGTGGCCAGGAATATTTAAAATAATAATTACACATTAGACCTCTAAAATATCTGAATAAATTCTTAAACTACTTATAGTGGCTATATCCTTTGATTGCAATGCAAACAAACTACACATAAATATAATTTTAAATGAGAAACTACTTGTAATAACCACATTTGTATGTCACAGTAAAAGATAAACCACAACTACAAATATAGACTATTGAAAAATAAGAGATAATAACATAGGAAAACTTATGGGCTGCAGCCAAAGCTGTACTTATTATTACAGTAATAATCGTAGATGTTTTTCTTATTAAGCAAGATGAAAATAAAAACAAATACTCTGACCATTAAATTCAGCAAGTCAGCAAGAAACAAGAAAACATAAGGAAAGTAGGAGGGAGGAATTAACAGAAATAACAAGTACAAATATGCAGTCAGCAGACCTGCTAATAAATGAGAATGGGCTCTCTGAAAGGACAAATAAAATATTCAAAACCAAGAAATCTAATCAAGGAAAAATGAGACCAAAATAGGATTGAGAATAAAGACATAATCACAAATACGAAGGGGATTTATATAGACTGCTAGAGATTTCTATGAACAACTCTGCTAAATATGGAAACTGCATAAAATTCATAATGTTCAGGAAAAACACATTTAAACTGGCTAAAGAAAACCTAGAAAATGCAAATAAACCAAAGGCTCTGAAAAAAACTGAAAACTGTTGTCAAAGACACAGCTCCATGAAGATGCCAGGACCAGAGAGTTTTATATTCAAGTTTATCAATCCTTAAGGGCAGATAACCTCACTGTAATTTAACTCTTCTAGAGAATGGAAAAAAAGGTCTTTTTTCTCTCTCTCTCTCTCTCCCTCCCTCCCTCCCTCTCTCTCTCTCTCTCCCTCCCTCTCACTCCCTCTCTCTCCATAGAAATGAAAAAAGAGCACATTCCAGAAAAGAAATAGATTTTTAAAATATATTTTTGCTTATGATTACATACTTGAAAAACCCAACAGAATCAACTAAAAAGCTGTTGAAATTAATGAGAGTTGAGTAAAATGGCATATTACATAATAAAATATAAAAATAATCACTATTTTATCAGAAATAACCAGGAAATAAATGTAATATAAAATGATCCCCTATTTTAACATCCCAAACACAAAATGTTGAGAAATAAATTCAATAAGAAATGTGCAGGACCTATAGGATGGGGGGTAGGGGGAACCTATAAAACTGTTACGGAGGGTGATCCAAGCAGACCTGCAAAGGAAAACACCATTGTGGGGGGTCGGAGAGGGTTTGAGATGTTGGGCAGGGTCTGGAAGGGTGGGGGAGAGTAGGGAAGGAGGGGTCCTAATCTCTAGGGAAGAGATGCTGACACCAGAGCATTGGGTGGTCATACGGAAATGAAAGCTATGGAACTGTGTCTTTTCCAAGTCTCTGAGAGATGTTTTCTAAAGACATTAAGGAGACGTTCTCCACACCCACAGAAGTCTGAGTAGATGTGAATGATGCGAGGTGGAGGCAGAGCTGACTTGCACAACAAAGGAGCCACAGCCACTGGCAGAGGTGAGCTGGTAGTTTAGCTGGTTGAGATGAGATAACCCCGGAAGAGAATGGTGCTTATGTGTCAAGCCGCTCTCAGTGTCGGTGTGGACCCTGTTCCAGACCTGGGTACCAACAAATCCCCATTTGGGGGCCTGCCCGACCTCCCAGGGCAGGGGCCGATCTCCATCCCAGTCTCAGACTCTGGAGAGATCTTCCAGGTCAAGAGAGCCACACCCATGCTGCATGTGAGCTTCTGTCCCTCTGCCACCAGCTTGCCCCCAGCCTTAAAGCTAAAGTAGAGGAAGGGTGGCTTCGTCATTTGTCAAGGATCTCAGAAGACCACCTGGATTCAGCTCCAGAGGCCCACACTGGCTTCCTGGATGATTTCTAAATCCTCACCACACTTTCGTACAGAAGGGTCCCTGTGGTCATACTGAGAGAGCTTGGGGAGCTCCAGTCTTCACCTCTGTCAGTCTCACTCCGGACCCACCCGTCACCCACTCAGAATCAACCTGCTCAGAGAGCACAGCTTCCAGAGAAAGGCTGACGCTCACTTCCAGTCAGAGGGCTTCTCCCATGCTGTGCCTCCTGCCCTCCTCTTGCAGACACACCTCCGATCCTCAATGCACTGTTCTAACCTGACCCCAAACTGGCAGGCAGAAAATGCAAATACTAGGATTCTTTCTACTTCTTGTCGATTAACCAGAGAACCTAGTTATTTAATTTTATATACTGGCTCAAAGTCAGAGCCAGTGTCCAGAGGGCCTGAGGGGTTTCTCAGAGACTTCCTAATTCTGTGCCACCAGCTGTTGGCATTCATGTGCACCAAGGTAGGCAGTCAAGATGGATGAGTGAAGAGAGACAGAACACAGGAAGGCCCTGAGTAGACTCGGTGGTCAGGGGACATCAATCTTGATGTGTGCAATCTACTATCTTTGAGGAACTTGTGTCACCTTTTCTGACCGCCACACCACACTTGTCTAGTTAATCTTCCATAACTTGGGCCTGAGGATTAACCACGTAAGTTAGTTCTCCTCTAGTGGGCCTTTGCCCTCTGAGTTTCCAGGGTGGCACAGATCACTGAGATCTCTTCTCCGACCCTTTCATAGACATCAGCTTTCCCTGAACCCACGTGACCCTTCACACCACCTGAGGTCACTTCTCTGCCTGGTGACTTTGACCTTAAACAGCCCAGTCCTAAAAATACCACAACAGAGGCCAATGCCTAGATAAAGGGCATAATTAGCAAGCCTTCCCTGAGTGACCACAGCATGCCAGGCTCTGAGTGATGTGCTGTCAGGAGGGGGAAAGACAACTAAAATGGGGCCTCTGCCTTCCCAGAGTTTATGCTCAGTCAGGGGAGATGAGACCTCGACTGTGCTGAGAAGTGGCCCAGGGAAGTACAGCAGATGGGTGCTTACTGCCGGCTCTTGGAGAGGAGCATGGAGCAGCTTTGGGCAAGGGACAAGCACTTACCAGGTGGGCCAAGCATGGGTGGAGGGGAACCACTGTCATAGTGACAAAAGCTTAGATGTGCAAGAGAAAAATGATGCTAAATTGTTGCTACAGGACATTAAAATGGTCGTTCCTATCTCAGAACTGGATAAAGCATAAAGACAGCATGTGCTACATTTGCCATCTTGCAAAAATATCAAATGAAGTGTCTAATAATCGGTATGTGGGCCTTGAATTTCTGGGCCAGACTGAGGGTATATAAAGGGTTAAGAGAGAAGAGATGAAAAGAGAATCTGTATGGCGGATTTCTTGGGAAAAGTTTGATGGTGACTTCAACAACCCTCTCCCAACCACACCTGAAGACTGGAGAGAAATCCTTCAACAGGATCGCTTGGGGATCTTGGTGTGTGTCCCACAGCCAGGACACAGGGACTATTGTCTGCCTCCACCTGGGAAACCCAGGGGGCACAACTCATGGGCCAGCTGACTTGGCGCAGTGTTGGGATAGTCCTGCATCCCAATGTCTACAGGAGTGCCTTTTGGGGCCATGCCAGGCAGGGAGGAGCCTGTCTGCAGGGCAATCACTACTTCCTGGAGATGATCAGAAATGATGGCTGAGGCAGAGTGTTTCCAGCGCCTGCTTTATAGAAAAGTTCTTATGAGAAGAACGCACTAAATCAGCCTTCTAAAGCCAGTGTCAGGAAGAACTCCCCTGAGCCCTCTCACCTCTTCCAGATGCAGGACCAAGTCACATGAACCTGAAAGTGAGAAGGGAGGTGAGCGTGCAGGCAGGCTCCCAGGTCGGCCCACCTTCAAGGGGTCAGGTGGCAGTGGGGGCTGGTGAATGAAGTGAGACTTGTGGAAAAAGCTGGAAACTGATTATTACATGGGGCTGACTTCTTGAATTACTGAGTTGAGACTGCTTTGTGAGTTAAGACTATGGTAAAATTTATTTGATTTGATTTGATTTATAAGAGTAACTTCCTAAGTTTGCTTGCAGAGGCCTGGAAGGAACAGCCCAGCAGGCAGACTTAAAGGGACAGAAGGAGGGATCTGAAGCCTTGTGGCACCCATGGGGCTCAAATGTCAGGGAATGCATGCACACTTTTCATGGGTGTCTAAACTCAATGTTTGCAGAAAATTCCATCCTGGTTAACAGAGTAAATAAACTTCCAAGTCTCCTACATTTTGGTAAGAGTGGTAGAACCTGTTTTTCAAAGTTGCTATGCAGTTTCCTAAATTCTGATGACTGCGTAATAGTCTACTTAACCAATTCCTGTTGGACAGACATTCAGTTATTTCCAATTTTTCACCATTATAAGTAATGATGTGATGAATGTCCTTGGGCATAAATCCTGGGGGTTCCCACTCACTGTGCCCTGTGGTGACAATAGCAGAAGGGGGACCACTGAGCGAATGAAACATTTAAAGCCGGTGACACATAACGCCAGTTTCCCCAAAGCCTTTACCAATTTATCACCCCATGTGAGAGGAGGTGTAATTCACCTTACTCCCACACTGCCAAGCAAAGGACATGAAATATCTTAAAACCTTTTCTAATATGATCTAATATGATAAAAGATAAATGGTATGCCAAGGTCTTAATTTGTATTCCTTTGAAATCTAGTGATAATAAGTAATTTTATATGTTGACCAAATGTATTTCCTTTTATGACTTTTCATGTGTTACTTGTTTTTATGTTTCTCATATCAATTCATATGTATACTATGTGTAATAAAGAAAAGAGGAAAGAGAGAGGAGAGAGAAGAAAGAGGAGAGAGAGGAGACTTCTCTAAAGTCTCCCTTTGCTATTAGGATCAAGATCCACTTGTCATAAAGGCAGGAGTGTGCAAAGTGCTACTACATTAACACAGTGCCTCCCACTGCTGCCCTCCAGCCTGCCGCCTGGCATTAGACACCACCACTCTACCCTAGGGCCTTTGCACAATAGGCTTCTTGTGCTCCATCCTCCTTGCCTCACCCCTTTTCTTACGTACTAATTTTTGTTTCCCGCTAATGGTACACGTGGCCTCTAAGTCCATCCCTGGCCCCCAAGGTTAGAGAGGTTCCCTTACTATAGTCCACATAATGTTTCTATCACAAGCTAAGTATGCCACAAATTGTATGATCACTTGATTCCATGTCTCTATTGTAAAATATTTTATTTTCCGTGTCTCTGGTATTTGTTTCTTCTTTAGCAGGTAAGCTCCATAAAGGGCAGGTTCCTACTGAGGGAATAAACAGGTGAACAGGAAGGGGCCAAACTCATTGAGAACTGAGGGGCTGGGCCTAGTGGAGAGCACCACGTGTGTGTGCTGAGTACATTATTCCAAGCATGTGGACACTGAGTGGTGGGTCGCTGCTTCCTCCTTGACCGTGGTGAGCCTCCCTAGCTTCCTCACGCACTAGCATGCAGTGGAAAGGAGGCTCTGTGAATGCTATGGCTGGATCATATGAGTGTCGTACCTTTCTTCCTTAACCCTGAAGTCACTGGCCCTTGAGAACCAGCTACCACACAGAGTGGGAGGCAAGCAGCCTCATGGAGAGGTCACATGTAGAAATTCCGCCCAACAGCCTCCACTAGAATTCTAACCAATAGCAGCAACAACTGTCATACAAGAGAGTGCATTTCCAATGGTTCCAGCCCCAGCTACTAAAGGCCCCCAGCCTCTGCGCCACCCATGATGCCACGAGAAGCAGACGAGCTTTCCCCACCAAGACCTGCCCAATTGAAGGCTCGTAAACAAAATAATGACTACTATTTGAATCCACTAGGTATTCAGTGGCTGTTATGCAGAGAGACAGCCAGGACACACAGGCTCGGTTTGTGTATCTTGATAAATATTACACATCACCCCTCAAAGGGCTGAGAGGCACTCCCCTCCGTCACGCACAAGGCCTTTGGTCCTCTCACTCTCGTGCCTACTTGGCATGGCCTGTAGTTGGCCAAGTCGTGGCTCATTAATTTAATTTGTACTTCTCTTCTCTGATTACTAATATTTTGAATGTTTCTTTATATGTTGACTGGCTTTTTTTGGTTTCCTCTCTGTAAACTGTCTGTTCATATGTTTCCCCCCTTTTTCTATTAGGTTGCTGTCTTTCTTTTTGTTTTGTTGTCTGGATCCAAGTCCCTCGTCAGCTTTAGACACTGTAGACAGTCTCCTGCGTTCAGTCATCTGCCTCTCAGCTGGGATAGCTGTGCTCTGGATACAGCAGTCATGTGACAAGATGACAGATTCTGTGAAGGAGGAACCCCATCTGGGCCTTAATTGTCCTAAGCTCCTTAAAGCAGTTTCCAATAATATTTCTCACATTTTTTACAATGGTTTCCAGTTTAAAAAACATGGGCATATGTATGAATTTATTTAATTATTAACACAACCCTAAATGGCAGCTATCCTTGCCGTCTTGCCCATTTTGTTGCTTAGTGAATGGAAGCACAGCTATTTGAAGTGATCGGTCCAAGGTCACACTGCCGCTACATGTGGTCAAAAGAGATATGAGCTCCATCCTCCAGCGGGCCATGGAATAGGGGTAGGGGCTGAGAAAGATTTCCATCAAGGCAGGTGATAACCCAGCCCCCTAGCAGAGAAGGTGGCTGCTGGAGCATTGTAGTGACTCAGCTGAGAGCCAGAGGGTGGGGGGGGCAGTCCCCACCTTTATTACCAGCTCTAGGCCAGTAAGTAGTTTCTCCTATTTAGACCTCAATGTCCCCGTCGATAAAATAAGCTCAGTAATAACGAAGATGACATCACAAATGAATCATGAAGTTTGCCAAAAGAAGTAATGAATGTAAACTGGGAACCATTTTTATCCTAAAAATATAAGGAGTCAGTTCACATAGGGAATGATCTTGGGTTTGGTAGAATTTCAAGTGGAGCTCAACTCCTGAAAAGCTGTGTGACTTCAGGAAATCTCCTTTACCTCTCTGTTACTCAGAATGCTCTCTAAGGACCTTTCCAGCTTAGGGATCATGCTGACCCTGAGATAGGGCCACAGGCTGTTCTAGGAAAAAGGCAGGTGTGTGTGTGTGTGTGTGTGTGTGTGTGTGTACACATTGCTTGGCACTTGGGACTGGGCATGACTGCCTTTGCTGCATAGGAAAGGTTAAGATGCGGGGCTGGGCTGCCCCAGTCTAGCTGAATCCAGGCTCTGCTGACTTAGTCATCTGCGCTCTCCTCCAGCCCTGAGGCACTGCCGTGGGCCGGTTCCTGCTGCAACACAACTTCCAGAGCCACCTGGGCCTGGCAGTTTGTCATCACTAAAAGCCTCATGTCCTGTCTCCCCCTGCACTATTAACCTCAGAAACACAGTGTCAAGCCTCATAAAAAAGGGAAAGCCACCAAGAAGGTGTCCACACCTCAGGCTGACAGTTGTCAGGCAGGCCAGCAGGGACCCGCTGGGGACAGACCTGGATGAACAGAATCAGTGGGAAGTGCCTGGGGAGATGGGCAGTAGGAACTTGGCCTGGGGCCTGGAGTGAACCCCCCACCTGCTGACAGCAGGTGACCCCATTGTGTATCAGGAAGAAGGACAGAACAGGAACCTTGGGGCCTGAAGGGGACACTTCCAGGGACATGGGGTGGCAAGACATGCCCAAGGAGAAGTGCCTTCTGACTAGGGCTTCTTTCTGTTGCTGAAACACTGACAGTGGAGTTCCTGACCCTGCCTTTCCTCTGGTCCCCCTGAGGCCATGCTGAGGGGGCAGGACTAAGTGCTTTGAGGGCCACACACAGGCGTCAGGTACAGGCAGGCCTCAGCCCAAGACTTATCTAAAGCTTTTACTTGGCATATAGAGCATTCAAGTTTTTTTGAATTAGTTACACAATTTAAAATTAGGATATTCCACGTAAAGAACTATAGTTTTAATTTCTCTTGAAAACATTAAAATACTTGGTCATTTGAGGATGATTCTCACATGGTGGCCATCAGCCATAGCTGTAGGGTCCTATCCGGGGAACAGTTTTCCAGGGACCCAGGCCCCAGCACCCCTAACAATTTAACCACGGGTCACCTCCTCTGCCACTCAGAGGTGTCACCAGGCCAGGGGATTATCCCTGGCCAGGAGCACTCCCCCTGCTCTGCAGCCTCTTAGTTCTCGTCCTGTCCATCCTCAGCATTGCGCCGATGTCTCGAGGGCAAGCTGGGGTTTTGTTAACATGAAAATCTAATGGATTATCTTTCAACCTCCCTGTCACAGGTCCTTCTCCCATCCCCTTGTCACCTGGGGTGCCTTCTCTCTTCCTCTGCCATCCACAGGCCTCTCTCGGAAGGCTCCAATGAGCCCAAGGAGCAGGACAAGCTGATTTCCCCATCACCCCCTTTGTAAATTGCCCAGGCAGGACGCTAAGAGCATGGATCGTGTCCAACAGTCAGTCCACTGACCCTGAGTGCCCCCCGGCCCCCGTGTGCCCAGATGTGGCCAAAAGGAGCAAGGGAGCATCAAAGGATAGCAACCAACAGGCCTAAGGCCATGAGAGAGGCCGAGTCTAGAGAAGCACACAAGAAGCCGGGTCAGTAAGGAGACTTTGTGCAGGAGGAAGAGACTGAGCAGGGTTGGCAAGTGGTGCCAGGCCTCAGAGCATCTAGATGCTCCAGACCTCAGCTTCCTCATTGAAAATGAGAACAATGGTGGAGTCTGTGATCTTTCCATCCAGCAGCCAGCCCCTGCTGCCACAATTCTCAACACTTGGTCCTTCCCCCCTTTACTGACTTGCTGGACCTAGTCTTTTCCAGGACCCTCAGGGCTGGCCCTCTCTGCTCTCTATACCAGTAGTTTTCAGCCTTCAGAACTCAATACAAACCACATGGAAAGTGACCAAGACACACTTTTGTTTGGCTGAAAATGGGAAAGGCATTGTAGGAATCAATGTGGAGGCCAAGGCCATTTACAAATTGGTGAGGTGGAGAAATGAATCAACAACTTGTTAAATGCAGGTTGAGAAGCAAAATATTCAGACAAAGTAGTTTCATAATATTCCTTCTACTTCTCTTTGTCCAAAAGCTTATCCCATACATCTGCCTGCCTGGGAATGAAAACTAGAGAGTTCTACCAGGCATGGGACAAGCAAATGCAGACACCAAATGGAGGAAAGCTGGGCAGGAGAAAGTGAGCTAATGATTAGAGTAACCTTCAATCTGAATAAGAATCAGCAAAGCTGCACCATAATTTAAAAAGCATGTGTACCATGTAAAAATGAATGCTAGCTGCAGTTAGTCTCTCATCCATGCTAGCCTTTGGGGAGAACGGTCCCTCCCCAACCACCAGGGAGGAACAGCTATGGTGATATGAGAGCAAAGGCAAGGCATCCCCTAGCCCATGGGCTATGGAGGGGTTTCTCTTCTTGAGTCTCCCAGATGGCTAGCCCTTTATCATAAGAGGAATGAGGGTGGGGTGAAAGTCACCATTTATTCCTTGGCTGGATCCCCGGGCAGCACTCCCTAAAAGTCTGGGCAGCCCTGAGCATGGGCACAAGCATTTTCACACCGAGAGGCAAGTTTGCAGTTGCCACTTCCCAGCATCTCTTGGGAAGAGAGGGTCCTGTCACCTCGTACCTCAACTTGTTGAGGAAAAAAAGTCAAGAAGTGGGTATGAGACCTGGTCCTGCTGACTTCTCACTCTGGGAACCTCCAGCCAGATCCTAGTCGCCCCAGGGGAGGGCCCTGCTCCCTGCTCAGCATGCCAGTCTCTGCTCTGGGAGCTGGACAGGAAATGCTGGTGTGACTGGTGCTCAGGCCTCCAAAAGAAATGCAGACTGGCCAGAAACAAATGGCATCTGTGTCTTCAAACACCTCTCGGAGGTCAGCAGATTGGAAACCCTGGGTCCTTCATGCCAACTCTGGAACCATCTTGGAGGAGGTAGTCTCTGTCTGCCCTCCTCCTGCTGCACAGAGTCAAAGGAACACTTCCTTAAGCCCGATGGGTAAATGCTCATTACTCTATGAGCTCATTTATAACATAAGGCACCTACTACAACCCCACTCCCCATGCAAAATTGCCAATTTATGGCAATGCCTTTTGTTTAGAAAACAAGGCTATGCAAACACCACAATTAACGTGTGCAGGGCACCAGAGCCCCGCATTCATGCACAGGCTCCCAGTGCATTAGTCAAATAGAGTTTTTCTCTTCGCCTTCTTCTCTGGGTACTTTTAAGTTCAGGGACAGAGAACATGTCTTCATTAGAAACATTAACATTCACAGGCTGTAGTAAATTTTGACAGTGAAAAGGTCTCTGTAACCTTTAGTTGTGCAGAAATTTACTTCCCAAGAAAATTACATCTGGCACTGTCTTAATTAATGCTAGCTTTCTTTTCTGAAAATTGTGGGCTTGTCAGTAAAAGAGGCAGAAAAACCTGAATTTAAAAGGCTGGACACAAAGGACGATGAGAAATAAAGCTCTGCGAGATTTCATAATATTGCTCTGTTTTTGTTCTACAGGAAGGAGATGAAACGATCTCATTTGATTTTGCCAAATGCAGCCACATACATGTAATGTAGAATTGATTTGCATTTTCCCTCTTTTGTCTCTGAGTTTTATCATGGAAAGCGTGCTTGGGAAGGTATTCTATTTTAAAAGCAATAGGTCAAATAAAATCTACACCTATGAGAGAAAAAAATAACGTATGGCTTCATTTTTCAGCCCCTCTCTAACTGCTCACGTTCACCACAGCCAGCAGTGAGAATGGGGTTCTTCCCTCATGTGAATCTGGATTATCTGACATTCTCTTTCCCTGGTGTGAAATGGGTTCTCTGTAAGATGGGAGGACCTAGCTTCATGTTCAGATATTTCTATTTTATGTGGCTCAGACTTCTGTCTTGACAGCAAGATGCTTTTGCTTTTCTTGGGGTTTAGTGATCCCTTTAGGTTCATTTTCCGTTCCCTGGTTTTGTGTTTGGGGGGACCCAGTATTACCTTCCCCCTCACGTATACAGTCCCAGGAAGTCCTTTCCAATAACCTGTGCTTTCCATCACAGTGACATGAAACAGACTTTTGAAATGTCTTACTTTTGCTGCATGTGGGAGTCAGTGCATATCTGGGAAGACACAGAGTCACAGAGAAGCTGTTGCAGCCCAGGTCACTCTGCACCCCAATAAGAGGTGATTTGCCCCCATCACACAGGAGAGCTGAGGCTCATCCCTAAGCCTCGTGGCTCTGTTCCCACCACTGCACAGAACACTCTGGCTAACATCCCTGCTCCCTTGGAGTGTGATGCCTATAAGAACAGTGATGGGTCATTGTGGAGTCTGAGGTGATTTGAGTGGCCCCAGCCCATTAAGGATGAGTCTCCTCCATGGGAGCTCTGCATTTCCAGGGGTTCCGGGACACCCTGAAAGCCAATGTAACACTGGCTTATCTCCCCTCTTACCAGAGAGCAGGCCTCAGGCTTTATCAAGCCTTCTTAGTGAACTGGAATTTAATTATGTGGTTTTATTTCCATTATATTTTTATGGTTATTTCATATTTATGGTAAGTGCTATTAGTTTTCTATTTATGATAATGATATAAAGCTTTCTTTAAAAATTAAATTGTTTAAATAAAAGTGCACATAAATTAAATGAAAATACTCGGTGAAAGAGAGTACTGTGGTCCCAGGTATGGCCACAATGGTGGCAGGTGAGCACCTGGAATCGAGCTGCCAGATGTGGCTTCAGAACTTCATGGAAAGTTCTTTTGGCCCAGGAGTTTCCTCAAGTTTCTAGGAGCTTTTACATGAAGGCACCATTTTATGGAATTTATATGTGTTTATTGGACGATTCATCAGTCCCTCTTCCTCCTTTAATGGTTCCTGGTCTCGAGTGCTAGAGGGAGGCCCTCTCTGATGACAGAGCCCTGCTCTCCAGGACAGCCCAGAGGAGGCAGTGTTCTCAGATGAAAGGGTTATTCAAACAGCGTGTGCTGCACTAACTTCCCAATGTAACGCAATAAATTACAGCATGCTTATAAATGACACATCAGACTAATGTTCTCCCCAGACGACCAGTAAGCCCTGCTCTGGAAGATAAAGCCTCCAGCTTCCCTTGGTCCCCGGTCCAGAGACCGTGCTGCTCCTCCAGGGTGAGGAAAACCTCATGACCACCTGGGGTCTCAGATGCAAAGCCTTGGTGGATGCAGAGCTGCAGCACCCAGGAGCCCAGGGCCTGCAGAAAAATTTCTCCACATGTTGTCTCTGGTTCCTTTGCAGACATTTCATTTCTTGTGGCAATGCAAACAGCACTGTCCTGTAGGTCCCTGGCCCTTCTGGACTTTGAAACTTCCGCTCTGACCAGCCACCAGGTGCAGAAAGAGCCCTGGGAATCATGGGCACCCACTGTGGACCTGCTGGGCTGTGGCTGTGTGCCTCGACCACGTGAGTTCCCCATCTCCTCCCTGAGGACTGCTGACCCAATGCGCTAAAGAACCCAGGCTAGGCCATGCAGCCAGCAGGGGGCCCTCTGGGTGCTCCTGGGAACTGGGAACTCCTGGAATCCAGGACCTGGAAAGCCCCCTGTAGATGGCATGGACTGAAGGCTTTTAACTCGAGATCCAGGCCCTGCAGGGGCTGGTGGCTGAATTTAAAGGGCACTGTGGGCCCACAGCGCAGACATGAGCTATTGTGAGCATGAGTGCATTTCCATTTGCATCAGGTTCTCAAAGGGCTGAAGAGAGGGTAGACTTGTTGGGCTCAGATGACAGGGCCCTTTCGAACTTTGCTCACCATTTCTGACACACACCATTGTCTGAGAAGAAGGCAGTAAGCAGATTCTTCCTGAGGAATCTGGGGCTCCTGCATGAGACAGCATCCCAGCACAGGAAGCAGACGTGCCGTCTGGCTCCCATCGTACCCAACATGCCTGCATGAGGAGGGGACCTGGGACTCTGCATGGCTTGGCCTCTGGCTGCCATCCCCCGGCTACTCTGCCTATTCAGGTTCAACTGCTCTCTCTGACACTGGTCCTGAGGTGGCCCTGTGCCCATGACCTGAGCCATGCATTCCAGCTGCTCGCACATGGCACACATTATTCCTGCCCTGTGCCAAGCTGCATGGAGGGCCAGAGGGGAACACTATATTACCACGTTCTTTGCCTAACAATTGGTAATACATGACGCTTGTATTTGCCCCAAGACAATGTACAAATATGTTTTTACAGTGTTTCCTAGTGATAATCATGATATTTCATTCTTCTTGCCCTTCTAATAACAATAGCAGCCTAGCATTAAGGATTTAAAAAAAATTATTCTCTGAGAGTGACATTCAGTTCAGAGACTCTAATGTCAGCAAGAAATCCATATGCACCCTGGAATCCAGGAGAGGCCCCCCACTTATTTTTAGGTGAAGAAGTAAGGTGACCTTGTTATTTCCGTGCCACGGAAAGATGTTGGGTGCTCAGCACCTCTGCAGTGATTATGGACTCAGGACCGAGGCTGAGTCAATCAAATTGTCCTAATCAGAGGTTGGTGGCTTGATAGACAGAGGGCTGCTCTCTGAGTGGGGGTCCTTGAGGGAGAGAACACCCCCTTCAAAGGAATGGCTTCTTTCAAAGCGAGCTGTGTCTGCGGAGTGAGGAGCAGCCTGGACCCTCAGTGGAAGAATGAACTCATTAATAGGTAAAGCAAAACTTTCAAGGTTTCATGTAGACACTGGGTACAAATCTTGTTTTTTGTTTTTGTTTTTTTTCCTCATGCCAGTGTGTTTGTTTACCCAAACATATTTCCTCCATCATTAGGGAGGCCTGTCGGTAGGGATAACTACCCAACAAGCAGTGTGTACATCCTGTTATTACCAATGCCATTGTCGGCATGATCAGCGCTATGTGTGAGCTGCTCATCAGAAACTACACAGAAGAAATGGGGGCTGGTTTCCCTCAAAACCAGCTGAGGAAAATACAGTACCCCCTGAAACGGGGGGTATCACAGAGGCTCTAAGTAGAAGAGCATTTCTCATCTCTGTCCTCAAATTTCTTAGTTTTAAGCCAAAGCATAATTGAGCTATTTTAATACACTGGCGTTTTAAATGTTACTTTTTTTGGAGAGGCCACACTCCAGGTGAGGCGTCCTTCTGGTGAGCAAGAGTTGGGACCGCAACACTCTGTGGCCTCTGAGGCAGCCTGTGTGCAGGGTAACGGCAGTTGGTGGCTGCCACCATGGCCCACACCGAAGCCTGGGATCTGACTGGGGAGCCACGAGTTTTCGTTGATGAGCGAAATACAGTCCTCTTTGCAGGCCCCAGGGCATTGACCCTGGTGCACACTGACAGGCCCACTGCTCAGCTCTGGGACAGTCACATACAGTGAGCCTCTGTCACAGTTTTGGAGTTAGGGTCTTTATCGGCAGCCCTGCACTCCTATGATTAATCGCGCATTGGAAATTGACTGCAACGCAGCAGAAGCAAAGTTCTCAGTTCCTCTCACATAATAAATGGAAGCTCTATCCCTAGGCAGAATTGTCTTCGAGACTCCAATTTGCCTTGTTAAAAGTGCTGTTTATACAGTAGTTAGCAAAAACACAAGTAATTACGTACAGAATTCACTCCAAGCAATTCCTCATTTCCCCCCATTCCGTATTGGTTTTCCATCTTCATTACCCAATATTTTGGTTGATCTCAGCAGAAACCTGACTGGGAAGATGTGGCCAGGACATGAGGCTTAGTGAGTCTGAGATTCACAGAGAGCAGGGAGTCAAAGAAACAGGGTCAGGCGGGACTCACAGGCCACCTAGGAGCTGCATCCTTACGAAAACGAGACCGGAATGATTGATGCGTTGTATTTCATCTCACAGAACAATATTTACCTCTGGAATAGATTTCTATCTATTTATTTATTTTTGAGCAGGAGCACAGTTTTGTACATACGTGTGGGGTAGCTGCCACATCTGTTTTGGCTGTTGCAACCAGAGGGACCTTACTTCATAAATTCATCCAAGTAGAGAATATAGCTTTCTGAATGCAAATCATGTTTAAGTGAGTAAACATTTCAGTGGCTGTGTGCCCCAGCACAAGAGGGGAGAGAGGCTGCGGGCAGTGGGTACAGCCCGGCCTCGGAGAACCTGATCTGGATCTGGGTGAAGGGGAGACTGACTGGAAGGTTCCAGCTGGGCAGGAAGCAACGGGATGAGAGCAGCATTAAGGGAAAGCCCTCTCGACAAATCCCCTGCTTCCCAGAGGATTCTGCCCGCTCTCCCCTGAACAGACACCTCATCCATATCTATCAGGAGAGATCTAATTATAGAGCTCGGAGATTTTAATGGCACAGGAAAATTTAAATGCAGTGGAAAATATGAATATTCCTAAGCCAGCAGTCAAAATAGAAAATGATTGGCTTCAGAGTCAATGAATTATAATTTCGGAGCGGGTCCTCGGAGGTGGAGCCTCTCCTTCCCAGGAAGGTCCACAAATGCGGCCAGCATTCAGGAAGCCCACTTCCGTGTTTTGCTGGTAGAGCTTTGCTTCCCCAGGTGTCATGGTCTAGGAGCCCCTCTTACTCTAAGCAGATTGCAGGAGACAACAGAGACGATTCTGGGTTCTGGGGCGAGAGGTGCCCCGCTCTAAGGAGGCAGCTACTAGTATTTGCCTGCACCCTCCCCTCAAAAGGCTCCTGCCTCTCCTGTCCCTGAGCCCCACAAGGTGCTTTAAACTGAAGCCTTTCCCAGCAGGCATGGCCCGTGGGTCCTTTGGGGTACTCTTCCAGCCTGGCCCCAGGAACTCCACATATGGGGTTCCCTCACTCCACTCCCAGGAGTGTCCTACCTGTGGAGGAGATGAGGATGTGCCCCAGCTGCTGTCCATGCAGCCCTCAAACTGGAGAGTTAGCCCATAAATCCTGTTTTATTTTATGGACAAATAAATGCTGAGGTAAAATATTCCAGAACTGTAGTTGAATACTTGCCATGGCAGCGGTGCTGTAACAACGGTGGTGACATTAATTTACGGCACTGTGCCATGAGAAGAAGGGAGAGGAAGGAGAGGGGCATTAAAAGAGAAAAATGCCCTTCCTTCGGGTGTATCGGGATGGGCCTCTCTCATTTTCTGGCATCATTAGCTGATGAGGCCCTGATGACAGTGTGGACGATTGTGCTGGAACAGCTGACATAAGGACACCCTAAAGGTAGGTTGTTAATTGAGATGGTGTTCATCCCACAGTCACTGAACAGAACTGTAGATGGTGAAATCGGGGTTAGTGCAGTGAACCAAAGCCGCCGGGGGCCGGGCAGGGGCCGAGGGCCTGCTTCAGCCCTCCCATGAGACCTGGCAGCCGAGCGCTGGCCACTTCATCTCCATTCTGAGCACAGCTGATGGACCCGTTGGCAGGGGATAAAGTGAACTTTCCTTTCACCCTAAGAGTGCTTTCCTGCTGCCACTGAGTAGTGACCACCAGGAGCATCCCTATATTCCTGGGCTTTGAAGACTGTGCCCAGTCTGTCTGGAGGGGGTCATCCCAGAGGGCTTCCAAACCAGTGGAGAGCAGGACCCCAGGTTTCTCAGGCAGCCAGTCTTTCTGGGTCCTGAAGGGAATTCCATCAGCATTGGTGACCACATCCTGTCCACACAGAGGTCCCAGCCTGGGCAGAGTGATGGCCGCTAAGCCCCAGGGCAGAGGTTCTTTATGTTCATAAGCTCCAGTGGCAGCAGTCTTGACCATGTCTAGTTGGCAGGAAGGACAGTTCCAGGTATGTGATCTCTGTTCAATGTTTTAGAGACCCATACACATGGCCACAGGGTGGAAAACTGCCTGCCACAGGTGTAAGGAAAGGGGTGGACCTGACATTTTTTTAGTGATTTTGTAAGAGCCACAGACTTTCCAAGGCACTTGACGTCTACTACGATCACATTTAATCACCTTATACCTTATTTAACTCCATTTAACTCAGTGGAAACTGAAGCTCAGAGACTCGAGTGATGGTGGCTCTGTTCACTCACTGGAAATGGAACTAAGGATAAGAGACCAAGCTGTGGGCTCAGCATTTGTTAGGAACTCAGAGCTGTAACTATTGTGCGTGTTAAGGAGCTGTCAGCTGTCGTTCCTCAAGCTCAGGTCCCAAGGAGCACAAGGGACATGGCTTCTCCCATCATTGAAGAGAAAGCACTTTCTCCTTCACTCACCCCCACCCGCCCGGCCTGTCATGTCTGGACAACCAGACAGATGCTCAGGGCTGACGGGTGACAAATCCACTCACAAGATTCCGCTTGCTAAGTGGCAGTGGCCTTTTATTCCCTGACATCTTTCCAGACCCTTGAAGGGATTAGAACTGGATTAGTCTGAGATGAGCCCAGCTCTGCTGTTATCACCTGTTTATAGGATAATGACATTATCTGGTTTGGCCCATAAGGGCCTCCTCACATAGGAGCTTTGTTCTCTTTGATCTTGAGAGTTGCTGGCAACATATCACAAATCTAAACAAACCCACTGAAGCCTCAAGATAAGTGGTCAAAACATCCTGCAAGAACAAACCAGATTTCGTCTCCCCTTCCTGCTCAAGGCCAGCAGTGATTTTAGAATTGTGTCCTCTGACTTTGAACCTGAGATTCACCTTGCTGTCTTCAGCAGCAGCTTCCCATTTCTCCTTTCACACATGCATAGTGCTTTAAAGTTTGGACAGGCTTTTGCTACTTGGTAACTCAGCTGGTGGCACAACAGTTTGTGAGTTGGACCGGGGTATTTAGTGCCCATTACACAGGCAAGAACATAGAGCACAGGCTCAGGAAGCCCAGGCACTTGTTAGGTCACACAACGTTTTCACGACCAGAGCTGAGATGAAACAGCTCATCTGGAAAAGCCCAGTAGTTGTTGCACGGCCCGGAGCCCTCTGCTCGATAGCTTTTCTTAAAGCCCATCTCCAATATGCTTCACAGCAAATATCTGTTTGGTTGAGACAGGTTTCAGCAGGTCCTTGGCCAAAGTCCGCTTTCTAAGTCCCAAAGCTCCCCTACCATCCACCGTGCTTTTATTTTTAATAATCTTTATTGAGGTACAATTCATGGTCAGAGATGAGGTGTGTGCTTTCCATATGGATATATGGGGATTTACTGTAAAGACTTGTTTTAAGTGTGCCTGCCATCTGTTGAATTTCAGAAAATGTACATAGTTGTGCATGCACCACAATTTCCATCACCCCTCTAATTCTTTTATATTCCTGCTTTCCGTCTCCTTACCCCTCTTGTAAACCCCTGGCTCTGCTGCTCTTTCTGTCACCCTACTGTCACCTTTTCTAGAATTTCATGTACAACGAATCACACTATGTACTCTTTTATACCTGATTTCTTTTCCTCAACATAAAGCTTCCAGATTTAGCCATGCTGTTTCATGTTTGTTATTTTTTATGACAGAGTGGCATTCCACCGTGTGGATGTGTCACAGGTTTGTTTTTTATACCTAGTTGTGGACATTTAAGTAGTTTCTAGTGTGAGGCCATTATGAATAAAACCACTACGAGCATGCAGGTACAAGTCTTTATGTTATCTTGTGTTTAATGGATCTTGAGTAAATACCTAGGAGTGGGCTTGCAGGGTCATATGGAAAATGTATGTTAACTTAGAATGAACTGCCTGTTTTCCAAATTGGCTGTATACGAGTTCCAGCTGCTCCACATCCTCACTGATATTTGGTTCTGTTAGTCTCTCTGATTTCACCATTTGGTGCGTGTACAGCAGTAATTCACTGTGGAACATTGCGTTTCCCTGAAGACGGACGATGTGTACCTTCCCATGTGAGGTACAGATATATCACAGCCAGGTGACTTTTTGTTGATGGGTCTTCAACAAATCTTTTGCCCAGTTTTAAATTGGGTTGCTTATATTCTGATATTTAATAGATCATATTATCTACCTGCCTTTTATTTCTTTTTCTTGACTTACTATACTAGATGGGGCATTAAGTACAATTTTGAATTCTGCTAGATTTGATTTGCTAAAATTTTGTTAAGGATGTTTGCATGCATATTCATGTGGTATACTGATGTCTAGTTCTCTTCTATGGTGATGTCTTTGTCTGGCTTTGATATCAGGTTCATGCTGGCCACATAAAATGAGTGGGACATGTTTCTCCTTCTGTATTTTCTCACGTGTCTGTGCAGAATTTATATTGCTTAGTCCACAAATGGGTGGTAAAATTCATCATTCAAATCACCTGGGCCTGAGGTTTTCTTTGTCAGAAGTTTTTAAATTACGAATTCAATTACTTTAATAGATACAGAGCTATTCAGGTTATCTATTTCTTCTTGAGTGAGCTTTGGTGGTTTGTATTGTTGAAGGAATTTGTCAATTTCACTTAAGTTGTTGAATTTATGAAACAAAATTATTCATATATCCCCTTATTTTCTTTTAATATCTGTAGGACATGTCCCTTTTCTAACTCCTGATATTGGTAATTTAGTGTATTTCTTTATTTATTGATTGATCAATCTGTCTAGAGCTTTATTAATTTTATTGATTCTTTAAAGGTATAGATTTTTGTCTTTATCAATTTCCTTGATTGTCTGTCTGTAGCAATTTTGTTAATGTCTAGTCTTTATTATTCCATTTCTTACTGCTTACTTTGGGTTTCAGTTGCTCTTTTTTTTCTAATTTATTCAAGTGAAGAGTAAATCATTGCTTTTTGGACCTCTTTTCAAATACAAATATGTTGGCCATAAATTTCCCTTGATTCTTGTGTTAACTGTAACCCACATATTTGATATGCAGTCATCCCCTCTTATCCACAGGGGATTATGTTCCAAGAAGCCCAGTGTACACCTGAAACTGTGGATAGTACCTAAACATATGTGTGTGTGTGCTTTCCTATATATAATATTTTCAGGCCATAATGTTTTCTTGTTCCCCTTGTGATTTTTTTCTTGGCCCATTGGTTTTATAGATACATACTGTTTAATTTTCAAATTATTGTGGATTTTCCAGCTATCTTTCTGTTATTAATTTCTAGTTTAGTTCCATTGTGGTCAGAGAGCATACTCCTTCTCATTTCTTTTTTTTTTCAGTCAGACTTGTGACCCAGAGTTCTGAGGATGCTTCCTCATGTGATGTGGTGACCACAGTGCTGACCTTACAGGGTCCATAGGAAGGTTAAGGAACAGATAGCAGTGGGCATAGGTTTGAACCCAAGTAGCCCACTCAGGTACCTGGTAACTGGCTTTCAGCACAAAGACAATGGCAGGAAAGTGCCAAGGTCACAGCTATTGACAGATGAGACCTCACCTGTGTTTGCAAAACAGTCAAGTTTCTTACAAGAGCAAATTTATTCAAAGGCTTTGCTTTATCTTGAAAAAAATTGTGTTTTCCATTTTACTATATAATATGCCTACGTCTGTTTTAAGTAAACTGCCTTTTTTTTCTTCCTGAAACATGGAATCAACATATCCATCTAGAAGATAAGTGAGGTTGTTCTGAGGCTTTTCATGTCCTCCCAGTGGGCTTGGCAGTCTGAGAATGGTAGGACTCTCTCAATATTGTTGTTTATCAGACCTTTGCTCCTTTTCTGAATTTTCCAAGTCATTAATTTATGGCCACTTTTTATAATTAGAAATTAAATGCTCTATTTCCACATGCTGTTAATTTTGGTAAGTTGGTTTGGCCCGTGTGGCACAAGGCCTTTTGGGCTTGCCCACATGGTTTATGCGGAGAAGGGGATGGCCCCACACCCACACATGGCCTGGCTGACAAGCATTCCACTCTTGGGTTGTACAGCATTGCCCTCGGAAACTTCCTTGGATGATGGCTTCTGAAGAGTTCTGGAGAGTTCAGACGCAAATCGATGGCATGCATTATAAGAGAACATGAGCTAACAAAGGTGCTGGTGGGTCATGCATCTTAAAACAGCTTCTTGGGGACTTTAATTGTCAGGATGTTCAGGGGAAGAATATGACCTTACGGGGCATTTTCCAGAATAGAATAGTCTATATATTAAAAGGCAGCAAATGATTCATAACTGGTTGGCGGCTGGGCCTATGGGCCCATGTTTCCCATGTGGATTTTTTCTCTGCATTGCAAACTCTTACATTAAATTGTGATAAATGAAGAGTGGGGGCTCCTCATACAAATCAATGACTCTAGTGTGTGTGTCATTAGCCTGAGAGATGCAGGCAGCGGTCAGTCCCATAAATCATGTGATGATCTGCTGTCTGCAACACGATGCAAGCAAGCAGGCGCATTAGGGAGGTTAAGGAACGAAATTAATCTGTGCATTTTCCTCTCCCCCTTCCGCTTTCCCCATCACCTGGTCATACAGAAAGAATTAAAATCACATGATCTGAACTAAACCAGCTCCAGAACAGTAAATTGGTTAAGTTTGACTTCACCTTTCAACTTTGAGTTAATTATGCATTAGGAGATTAATTTATTCACAGGCGCTGGGAAGGCAACTGGAGAACAGGGGAAAACTGCCAGGGCCTCTGATCCAGGTGCCAAGGTTATAAATTGCTCTGGCTATGCCATGGGCGATACCTGGGCAGACGGTGGGGCAGGGGTTGTGCATTGTCTATGTGTGAGTCTGGGTCTGTCCTGCAGAGAGTCAGCCAGAACAAGGGGGTTCAGAGGCAGAATGCTTGATGGCTCCCAGAAGCCCAGACTGAAAGCAGTCTTTACATGAAGCAGGTACTGAGATCGCACCCCAGATGGGAGCTGATGCCTCTGAAAGAGCCACTAGCCTTGGTGTGGACACCTTCCATACGCAGGAGCTGTCCAGCGCACAAATCTGACTGGGACAACACAAGGGTCCCCATACCCACATACACATTCTCTTCAAACACCTAAGCACAGGGACTATTTTCCTCCCAAAGGGCCCCCGGAGTGCCTCCTGGGCAGCAGCACGTCCAGGCCTCTCACCACTGAAGCCTTCTGTGAAGTGACTCTTGGTCCCTTTTCTATGCAAGCTCAGCCAGATGAGAGCACCCATAACTGGAGCAGCTGTTGGTAGGGCTATTGGGCAGAGATGCAGGGAGGTGGGTGGTGAGCCACCTAATGATGGCCACGGGAGTGGGGCAGGAGATGGGCTCCCCACCTGTGTGAGGTCATGTCCAATCACACACAGATCAGCCTCATGAAGAGTCCATTGCCTGCATGCAGCAAGGAGAGGAATTCTTAGGAACATTATAGTTTGGTGTTAAAAACTCACAATGCCCAACACAGATGGCAGCATTCATGTTGTGTGTGTGTACAGGAGTCACAGCTTCTGGAGTGCATTCTCATGTTTCTGTGTATTGTCTACTCTTCCCAATGGCCAATGAGCTGGGGCCACGGACTCCCATTCAACTCCTTAGGGAACCGAGACTCAGAAAATCTGAAGGATTTATGCAAGCTTCGGTTGCTGGGAAGTGGCTCTGCTGCCATGACAGCCAGTTGCTCAGTGCAGAAATGATGGGGCCATGTAGGTCTTCCCATGAGTTCTTACTGCTCAAACCTACAGTGGAGGATCTTCCAGGTCAAGCATCCTCACACATTTATAGAGCCCAACATAGTTTAAGAAATAAGTTGAACAAACATCTAGAAATTAAGAGGTTCCATATAAAGAAGGGATTGCAGTTTCTCTTGAAAACACAGAACATCTGGTCGCTGGGTTGATGTGTCATGGCAGTATTATGGGGGAGGAGATGAGCAGTGGTTCCTGGTTAGGGGTGGGAGATCTCAAGAGTTGCATGAGACCACATGGAGCTAGAGATCCATCTTGCTGCTCAATGACCCACTGACCCACTGCTGACTGTGCCATGTAGGCCTCTCCCCAGAGCCTGGTCACTGAAATATTTTTGAGGTCTAGCACACCCACATGTGTGAGTTGTGTGGCTTCATGGCAGTTTAGGAGGGAAATGCCATTGTGTCCTTACTCCCCTCTTGATGGGCATTTAGACCACTTCTGATTTTTCACTGTCACCAGCGATGAAGCTCCAACAACACTGCATCCCTCCAGGCTCAGTAATGAGGCTTTTTTAGAGTTCGTTTGTCCTCTGACTGTGTCCTGACTCCCTGCCTCTAGGGCAGTGGTTCTCATCCTTCTGGCCCTTTAAATACAGGTCCTCATGTTGTGACCCAACCATAAAATTATTTTCGTTGCTACTTCATAACTGCAATGTTGCTACTGTTATGAATCGTCATGTAAATATCTGAAATGCAGGATGGTCTTAGGCGACCCCTGTGAAAGGGTCTTTCGATCGCCAAAGGGGTCGCGACCCACAGGTTGAGAACCGCTGCTCTAAGGGGACCAAGGCCTGGGGCACCTGCAGGGACTGTGTGAGAAGGTGCTGGCACAGCTCCCAGCCCATCCTGGGGTATTTTTCCTGGATTGTGAGGTTGAATTTCCCTCAGTTCCCCGTGGAGGTTGGCGCAGGTGGGACATGTGACCTGTTTCCAGCTGCCTGTCCCCACGTGCCAGTGCCAAGGAGCCCAGCCTTCAACCTGCACATCCCAGGCCCATTAAACTTCTCACTTTGTATTTCTTAATTCTTTTAAGAAATCCCAAATCTGTCTCCTTGGATAGAAATAAAATAAATGTAATATCTACTGCTATTGCTTAAACACAAATGATAGTATTTTTTATTAAATATTCTGTTGTCAAATTCTTGACAATCCTCATAACAGATAAAATAGCAACTAAAACTAGTTATTTTGTGTTACCTTAGAGGCTTGCAATGTAGTTCGTAGTGTATTTACTTGTTATGTTCTGCCTGTCACATTTCATTATAAGCACGTGAATTATTCTCCCTCTTAAATTAAAATGCATTCCTATCCCCCAGCTGCCCTTGAGGCTTCATAAAAGGTGAAGGTCTGCAGATGAAGGAGCTGAGAGACTGATGTGCCTGGTGACCAGGCCTGCAGTCCTGCCCTGGTGTGGGCTGCCCAGGCACAGGCTCAGAGACACCTGGCTATGGGGAAGGGCTGGCAGCCCAGTGGGCTTGATGCTCAACTCTACCCTGTGCACTCTCTCTCCTGGCATCCTCATAGCAACCTCATAGCAGGATGGATGGACTACACCAATGTTGCAGGTAAGAAAATGATCCAGAGAGAAGGGGTTTTCCAGTAAAGGTCAAGGTGGGGCTCAATGCACCTCCCTCCTGACTCCGAACCCCCTGGTCTCCTCCCCATGCCGCTGTGCACCAAGCAAGATAATGCCTACTTCCACCCCAACAGTGCTTCTGGGAGGGAGTGCCACTGTCCCTCTCAGTTTCTGCGAGGCTGCAGTGCGTAGAGGATTGAGAACCTGCTATGCCTGTGTAAGCATAGGAGCCAGGGTTTGAGCTGGCCCTGTGTGACTTCAGAGCCCAGTTCAGAAGCAATAAAGGGAAACATCTTACACTCCTTAGCAACACCATCCCTTTGAGAGGATGCCAATTTCTCATACAAACAATTTCACAGGTTCTATAGATTCCCTGTGTTCAGGTCAGAAAGTGCTCCAATGAGAGGTGACAAGATTACCTGTGTTTGTGGTTGACCTCATCTAAACCAGTGACAGGTGACCAAATGCTGCAGCCCCACCCTTCCTTGACCAGAATTTGAAGTGGGCTCCAGGGGAACTTGAGAGAGAGGTTTTTTCCAGGGCTAGGACAGGACCTGGGTCCACAGGGACTTGGTAGGGCAATGAGTATGCACACCCCCCCAGATACTCCTTCTCTCCAAGATGCTCCCTTCCCCTTCCATCATGGCATGAAAAGCCACTGGGTCATGTGCAGTCTTCTCAGCACATCACTGGCAGAAATCTAATGAGGTTTAGTTTTCTCTCCTGTAAAATGGGAAGAACCTTAGGTACTGCTACACAAATGAAATGAAGGACTTCACATGTTTGTATTTCTCCTTTACACACATGGATGGTTAGCCTGTGGTCCCTGGTCTGACCTGTTCCTGCTCTTGAATGTTACAGAGAACACATTCAGTATACCTGTTATCTTCATGTATCTTTCATTACCGGTCACTCCATCATCCGAAAGCTTTGTAGCAACATAGCACCTTTCATCTGGGGCTGCATCCCTAATATAAAGACTTCCCAGAGCTGCAGTGATAACTCTCAACCAAGCAGGGAAAGCTGATAAGGCCACAGTCACACTAGAAAATGATTCCTCCTAATTGTAGCAGCTGCCTCACTGTGGAGTCAAATCAAAGCCCTAGAAAACGTTTGCAGGTCTCTCTGGAGGGCAACATAGAAGAACAGCTGCCTCCGAAGTCTTTGGATGGAAAAGAGGAAGCCAGGTAAGAAGAATGTGGTCTTCATACATGGGCTTTACTGGGCTCCCCAAATCGCTACCCAGCCTGCAGGATGGAAGTGTCTTCTTTATTGGCCAATGGACATGAGTGCAAGTGTGAACAGAAAATTGGGCCAAGGGAAGAAAGGAGCTGACTGGCCTTTGGGGGACAGACTCCAAACCCTGTTTCTACCTTGCCCATTGGGTAACCTGCTAGTTTAGGTTTTGCCTGTTTGCTTTGGGAGCTTTCCTCACTACCCTCCTCAAATCTCCTACAACCCTTCAGTAGTGATTGAAGTTCAACAGAGATTAAAATAGTTAGGAAAGCTCATAGCAAAAGGGAGATGAGCAGTAAGGAAGCAAGGAGAAGGGAAGACAAGGTGGACAGAAGAACACAGGGAGAATGCAGAGGTGGGTGAGGAGGGAGAGAAGAAGAAGGCAGGGACAAGGGACCAGAGAGACCACAAACACTGGAGGAATCGGGAAGCATGGGGGAGGCAGCGTGTCTGACTACAGACAGTGGAGTGGAGTGCTTAGCAAATGTTCTGGATTAGGGGTCCCAAGTCACACATTTCACCCTCTTTCTATTCTTACCCATCCCACTGCCAGGTTTCCAGGCTGATAAGGCATGACTGGTTTTCCCAAAGCCAGAATTCCAATAATATTTTGGTCAAGTGTCTTTGCCATCCTCCTAGGTTTCTCCTGGATCTTCTCTTTCAATTCCATTTCTGTTTCCCACATCCTTGTCTTTAGTTAGAATCATCTTGCTGCCCTCTCAAATGACAGCTGGTTGGTTGCTCCCCAGTACCCTGGGGGCTCCCCGATTCATGCTATCCTTCCCTAGGAACCCTAGTCACCTGGCAAGCCATCCCTCACAGGGTAAGGGCTTCTCAGAGCCCTACGGGGCTTATATAAAACCTGTCCACAGCACAGGTGACCTCTTCTTCCCAAGGCCAGCACAGTGCTCCCTGGGGTCATGGCACTCTCTTGGAGAATATTATGATGTAGGTGAAGGGCACTACAGGAATCAATACATTATAAATCTGTTAGACAGCACTTGGGTAGGTAAATGCATGTGTGTTATTCACTCAGCAAACCCTCCTGAAAAATAATACTCAATATCTTCCTGTGCTGACATATTCAACTCAATTGATAATGGGTCGGGACTGAGCAAAGCATTGAGCGAATTACCTTTTAGCCATCCCTTGAAGTTCAGGGTTGCAGTCACCAACAAAAGCAATTTTGACGGGTTCTTGTTGTCTCAGGCAACACCTACAGTGACTCCTAATGAAATTAACTACTGAAGCCTTTTAATCAGAGCACCTGCCTGAAAGGAGAGTACCACTGGGAGGAAGTGAGGCCCGAGGGACCTGTTCCCCTCACTGGGCAACGCATGAGTGATTCCTTAATTGCAGTAATGATGCATTTACCCTGGACCCAGACGTGCGGGCAGCAGGAGGCAGCAACTCTCCCAGCACAGAGCTGGCGTGACCTCAGCTGGGGCTGCACAGGTCTCTGAGCAGCACTGCATCACTGGGGCCATGACAGTGCCTCCAGGTTAGGGGCCTGTTCTACTCCCAGACATGTGATAAATCTCTATGGAAAGAAAGCTGTGCAATAAAGGGGGCCGTGCTCTACATCTGACCTCCAGGTTCAGTGCTGCAAATGTGGGACCTGGTTAGAAATGCAACCACTGATGGCCTTGTCCCCATCCCCGCTTGCTCATCCTGCTTCCTTTTAAAAAGTTAAATAACATCACTTTAAATATATTCAAATATTGGGAAACTCAAGGAAATTCATTAACATCAACACTGATCTAGGAGCTCTCTGCAAAGACTTCCTTCTGTGTCCACTTGTCTACTCTGGGACACATCTGTGGCCACCCACTGTCGCATTCATTCCTCCTTCTAGGTGAAATGCACCCTACTCTTGCTCTGTGTCTGAATGCACTCATCCATGAGCTCTGTGACAGGCCTAGAAGCCCTGCCTAAACCAGTCAGCGCAGCCTGTTTCCTAGCAAGCTCATCCTGCCATCCAGGGCTCAAGACTGTGGGTTAACTCACGGAGAAAGGCCTGCTTCTCCATTTTCAATCAGACTTTGACCTACAGGATGCTTGTTCATCGCCAGAGGGAAAGCCTGTCTGAAAAGTAACCCACACAAAGGAGGCTAGGCCAAAGGCTACAGCATGATTCCAAGCCCGTGGTCACTATCTGAGGCTCTGTTTCCAGCCACCACACCTACCCCTCAAGCAAGAGAGCAAGAGCTTTTTAGACTCTTCAGTTTGTGACCAAGAAGTTTCCTGTTCACTTTAGCCACTTAAGTTTGGTTTTCTCCCTCTTCCTTTCTTTTCCCCCGAATCCCCATTTCTCCTTCATTCTTTCTGTCTGTCACAGATTTCCCCTACCTACAAGGAAATAAATCATGAACATTGGGAAATACAGCTTCTATTTGTGGAGAAAGCCCTTCTGGGGAATTCACATAATTGAACCAATGCATATGACAAATCAGGTAATGAGCCGATCAAGACAATATTTTGAAAGAAGCTCATGTCAAACCAATAACATCTATGTGGAGGTTGCCTTCATGTTTAAGTACGCAGACCCCAATAAACCGCACCCCGGGTCCTCTATTTTGGGGACAATGCCAACAGGAATATTCAGCAATCCAGGCACAGGCACAAAGTAGAGTTCTGCATGATCTCTGAGCAGGAAGCTGGTAGACCACCCACTGCCCTTTGTCTTCCACAGTGATGGTTGTTGACATGACTAAACAGAGGTATTATTAGCAGATTAGGTCTGAGAGGCTGGACTCGTGCAGAAAGAGGGCAACAAGAGTGCTGGGCCTTGCTCCACTCCCAATTACTCCACAAAAGCCTAAACTACCAGGTCAGGGATAAAGTGAATAAATGTTTCTAAATTCTTATTTTAAACACACTTAAGCTTTAAGCTATTTAACTGGGGCTTTAAAAGCATGTGAGCTTCCTGGAGCCCAGCTACCTGCCTCGTTCTCTTGCTCTTATTTTTGCTTTTATCCTTTTAGTCTTGAAGAAGCCTAATTAGAAGCTTGAACAGGGCTCTCTCTCCCTGCCCTTAAATCAGTAATTGGCTTCAGTGCAGAGACTGTCAGGAAATTAACACATCACAACATGACAGCTGTTAATTTTTTCTCCTTATTTGTCATATGAATCACCGCTGATTTGCCGGAGTGCATAACAAATTAGTGGGCTGTAATCAACGGCCTCTCTTCTGTGAGCTGCACCTTCCTTATTTTTCCTCCCCCTCCCCCGCCACCTCTCTCTCTTCCTCTCTCCCTCTAAAGTCCATTACTCCACTCCCTCAGCAGAGAGGAACATTCCTAGGTGTGTCATTGTCAATAAATCAGAATAAGCAAATGCTAAAAGCGCAAGAAGCTCTTTAAACTTTGATGAAGGCTTTTAGTTACATTTTTAAACTTACACTCATAACTGGAATCTTTTATTTTTTAAATTGTCACTCTCTGGGAATGATAGATTGCCAAGTGTGCAGCCACTTCCTCATCTATGCCAGGGAAGGTGGGATGCCCAGCGTCATTTGCACAAGACTGGCTGATGAAGGACAAGGAGGAGGTGACATTAGGGAAGGTATGGGGAGGGGTATTAGATTCTGATGGGGTCTGACAAGAGGTCCTACTTTCTGAGTGAGAGATTTGGGGGAGTGAGGTGAATGGGAGGAAGAAGAGAAATAGACTCTGGAACCTCATTGTCCCAGCTTTTCTAAATTGTCTCATTATCCACTATGTATCTGAAAAGGGGTACGAGCCTTTATTAAATGCCGTTGTAGTGGCACCTGGGCTCATAAACCTAATACTCTGGCTTCCAGAAGGAAGGGCATAGAGCAAGGGTAATGTCAATGAGGGGGCTTCACAATGTGGGTCTGTTCCAGACTCTGAGACGTGGCAAACAATTCTGTGTTCTCTGCATCTGTGCTGTAGGTACAGAAGGGTGAAGGAGTGCCTTCCTTCTCAGCCTGGACCTTGCTGGAGGGACGAATCCTCATCTTTCCAACCTGAGTCCATAGGGCACTATTGGGAGCTTCATGTGGGGGTGCAGCCTCTCAGGGCTGTGAGCATATTCTCTTGGATATTGGAGATTGACATTGAACTGAAGGTAGAAGGGTTTCAGAAATAAATTTCTCCTTTCCTTTATTCTCTCTTCCTTCCTTCCATTCATCCACCCACCCTCCTACCCTTCCTTCCTTCCTTCCTTCCTTCCTTCCTTCCTTCCTTCCATCCACCCACCCACATGTTCTGCATGAAGCAGCAGGTTAAGAGCCCAGCCTGTGAACAAGTGGGACAAAGGGAGAGTAGAGGACGGGTCTATCTCAAAATATGACCCAGGGAGGAAAATGTCAGCCCTACATAAGTACAGTAATTAGATCTAGCACCCCTCTTGCTCCCCCAGGATTCCACCTTGGGTAGAATGTGAGGAAGGTGGGAGGCCCTTGCTCCCACAGCATCACCACCAGCAAATGAGCTGTACTTTCTGCCATATTGGCCTTAATTATTCTTTCCCCAGGAATTACCCTGGTGACCTGCTTGTGCTGAATTCTAATTCAGACACTTGAACATTGGATTTAGGCCCTGGCTGGGTGGCTCAGTTGGTTGGAGCACTGACCTCTACACCAAAAAGGTTGCAAGTTCAATTTCCACTCAGGTCACATATCTAGGTTGTGGGTTTAATACCCAGTCAGGGCACGAATGGGAGGTAACTAATGAATGTTTCTCTCACATTAATGTTTCTCTCTCCCTCTCCCCCTCCCTTCCTCCCTCCCTCTGTTCTCTCTCTCTAAAAATCACGGAAGAACACATCCTTAGATGATAATTAAGACCAAAAAAAGAAAGAAAGGAAAATTGGATTAGTTTAGTTTATCAAACACTTTGCCAAGAGTATTGTGCACTAGACTCCAGGTTAGGAACCAGGAATTCGACAAATCAGGGTCCATGCTTTTGGCACATGCATACTACTTAGAAAAACAAGAAGCCCTGTGGTAATCTAAAATAAGTTTTTTAAAATTACAATATCTGGGAATTGGAATATGTATGCCTTTGGCTGTTCTTTCCCTTTCCTGATAGATGCTCCAGTGGCATACTAGTTAATAATTTGGATTTTGTAATCAAAGAAAACACGATAATTTCAAGAGAAACATCAAAAGTGCTTTATTCAAAGTAATGTCCATCGCTAGCTACATATTCCCCCATCTTTCAAGTAATTTGTGGATACCATCCCAATAGAACTTTTCTTGTTTTGAGGCAAACCATTCAGAGCCCAATTTTCCACATCTTCGTACATTTTGAAGTGCTGTTGAGAAAGTGTGTGAGCCATCGATCAGAACAAGAGTTCTGAAAGAGCAATGTCTGGTGAATATGGCGGGTGGGTTCATACTTCCCAGGCAAGATCTTTTAATGTGTCTTTAACTGGTTTTGAAGCATGTGATGGTGCGTTATCATGAAGCAAAATTACTTTCCGTGTCTTCTGGCCTATTCTGGTCGTGTTATGATCAAAGCGTGGTTCAAATTGATTATTTTTGTCAGCAGCGATCAGTATTAACAGTTTCACCTGGTTTTAGAAGCTCATAATACACCCACCTTCCTGATCCCACCAAATACAGAGCAGTGTCTTCTTTCCGAAGCGATTTGGCCTTGCAGTCTATATTGATGGTTGACCTAGATCAACCCATGATTTTGTGCATTTGGGATTCTCAAAATAAATCCACTTTTCATCACCAGTCACAACTCCGATGCAAAAAAAAAAAAGACTTCTTTTCTTTCGTGCCATTGAAGCAACATTTTACTGATGACTTTTCCGTTTTCCGTTTGTCTTTTGTTCAGTTGATGTGGCACCCATTTTCCTTCCTTTAAAATTGTTCCCATTGCTAGTCAATGATTGGAAATTGTTTGCTGAGCAACGTTTAATCTTTCTGCAAGTTGTTTTTGAGTTTGACAAGCATCTTCATCCAATAATGCTTGTAATTGTTGGTCTTCGAACTTTTTTGTTTGACCTGGACGTTCTTTGTCTTTTACGTTGAAATCATCACTTTTAAAGTGTTTAAATCAGTGTTCACATGTATCTTGAGGTGGAACATGTTCACCATAAGCTTCCCGAAGTATATGATCACTTTCAGCAGCACTTTTCTTCAAAATAATGAATTAAAACTTCCTGCAAATGCTATTTTTTTGCACGAAATTCAACATTCCTAAGTGTAAAAATATCTATGATGTTAACACCTTCAGAAAATTTGACATATTAAATTTTGAAGCTTGCTGTCAATACAATAAAATAACATACATATCAAATCACATATATATCAACATATATGTAACAACATCTACATGTATTGAAAAAAATCTGCATTATTAACCAGTATACCTGTAAGAGACGCAGACCTACCATCTGAATATCAGCCATTTGATTGGATAGAGCCATGAGGTCTTGCTGAGTGAAAATCATTGAAATCTTTTGGGAATAAAACAATTGTCCCTTTTTCCTTTTATTACTGAAAATTTACAGGCATTTGGTATGTTTAAATAAAATTCAATATGCTCCATCTTATAAAAATCTCTACTGAGAAAGTTTCTCTTTAATGTCATTTTAAAGGAAGGGTTAAAGGAAGGGTTTTTAAGCAAAATACCCATTTTATAATTACTCTGTCAAATCCTAACTTAAGGGGGAAAGTCATTTATTCATTATATGATGTGGAATGAGTTTCCTAGCTGAGGTTTGGATTAACAGTAGCCAAGTTCAAGCTTCACAGACACAGCCAATGGGGGAGTTTTGTAATTTCATGATAAGCCAGGCCCACCATGGGGATGGAACCCCTGGTTGGTCTAGGTGAGCCCCACAGACAAAAAACCCATGGGTCCTGAGCCTGATTCTATAAGTGTTTCCAACACTTAACTAGAATCCAGTGAACTAATAACTCCCACATCTCAATACCAAGAAACTGATTTGCCACCACTTGCTGACTGGCTCCCTGGCTCATGGGCACCTCTAGGGCACACACTATTTCACTACGCCACCATTCCAGTGCTCCCTCATCTCTAGTCCTGTAACCTCCAGTTCTTCCATCCCAATATGCTGTGCCTGCTTTTCCCCCAACCATCTCACTTGTGTTCCTCTCCCTTCCAAATTGCTACATGAAAACTCTGTTCCTCAAATCTTCCTTCTTTCTTCTACTTCCTTTTTCTGCTACAGTTGAATCTGTGGTCTTGCTGAGGCAGGCTAGGGACAAGATTGCCCTGTACTACTCTATGGTAGCAGCTGTTCATCCTTCCATGCCCCATGCACATCAGCATCAGAAGTTGTAAACCATTTCCACTTCTACCCCTAAAGATAAGCACTGCCTGGCTTTGCTGCCTACCTCTTGTCATTGCAGCATTTACCAATTTCCTGGGCACTTTTCTCATTCATCAGACACCATGAGAACTGGGTCAGCATCTCCCCCTCCTCCAACCCATTGTCCTCATTGGGAGTGACCTCGGCCTTAACATGGATGACCCATCACCAATGCCTCACAGATGACTGATTCACCTGCTGATGTCCAGTGACCTGCATCTCACCCTACTTCATCCATCCAGGTGACTGGTTGCCCCAAGAAACTATGACTCTCTCCATCTTAACTGCTAGAAGCATCCCATTCTCAAGCCCAGAGTCCAGTCCTAGCTCTCTTGAAAATGTCTTCATTTTACTTTTTTTTCTACTTTACTGGTATTTCTAGGCTCATGATGCCAATGCTATCTTCCTTCCCAGAAATACCCTCGGTCTGTTTCTTCATCTGCTCTTTCTGCTCTTTTGTTTCTCATGTGAGTGCCCACCACTTTCTCTGACTCAATCAATACAACAGTTTACATGTTGCAGCCTCAATATATCCAATATATCTTCTCTGCCCCAGAAGCATCATTTTCAAAACAAACCTAACCTCACAGCTTATGTGCTTAGTTACTGCTGCAGGTCCTTCCATGCTTAACTTGTGTTCAAGGACCTCCACAATGGGACTCACCCCCCTCCCTAGGGTAGTGGGTTATCCTTTGCCACCCACACCACATGATCTATTCCAGAAACATAAACTCATTCAGCTCCTTAAAAAGTACTAGATTTTATCTTCTCTCAGGCTTTTGTCATCTGTGTTGTTCCCTTTGACGAGGACACCTTTGTCTGCCTACTTACGCCTCAGGTTTAAGCTGCAATGTTGTTCCTCTGTGCAGCTCCTCAACATCTGCCCCCTGCTACTCAACCTCACTCTCCAGAGACCGGGGCCTAGGTTCCTTTCCTGTGCTAGCACAGAGGCCTGATGGGACAGCTTCTCTCACATGGCCTCTTGGAGTATCTATTGCAAGCAATCTCCCCTCAAACACACACACACACCTGTCCTGCTTTTACGGTACAGAAGCTATGAACTAACTCGGTGCTGGAACCCAGCACCAAGCACAGTGCCTCACATGGTAGGTTCTCTGGACATGCTGGTCACATGCTTCGTTCAGTGTCCACAGGACAGACCTGGGCAGAACTTTCCACTTCCCGAAAGCCAGTCTATATTTTGGGCTCCATAGTTGGAATTAAATTTATTACCTGGGCTACTTTTGGGTTTTATCAAATTTCCTCAGACAGCTGGGTAAATGGAAGTATCTCTGTCCTCACAGATAAGAACTCTCTGCATGAAACCGACTAGCTGGTGAGCTCCATCTTGAAGCAGCTGTTGGGCCTGCATAGACAGAGCAGGGCCAGGCCCCAAAGCCACACCCCTCACACATGTCTGAACTCTCTCTGTTGTTCCATAGAAGGTCTTGCAGTTAGAATTCTTTTTCAGTTCAGCTGTTCCTTAAAACAGAGTCCACAGAGGAGAAAACTGAGAAATGGTTTCCAGACTGAGCAGAGTGAAAGGGGCTGAATGGAAGTAGTCAGTGACTGGAAATCATCTAAAGTCAGTCTGTGCTGTTCAGGCAAAAATCAATAAAGGCACAACACACCAAATAGGACAAAAATGCTCATTAGCTGGGCCAACCCAACCCAGACCACCCACTTTGTGGAATTCCCACATCACAGCAGATTTGCTCCCCAGGGACAGGAAGGGCAAAGGAGTAGAAGAGAAGAGAACAGCTTGGACCAGCATGACCCTCCCCAAATACTTGGTAAGGAACTTCAACTGCAGTCCAGCCAGAGGTACTAAGTGTGCCTCAGTTTCCCCTTTGATAAAGGAGTACATTTCCTGGGTCAATGTACCCTAATGAGTCTCCAATGGAAACCAGAGGATATCAGTGAGGACTGGGGAGGGCAGCATTCTTTGAATAGGTGTGTTCAGTGTACATTATCCTTTTATAATTAAAAACAAATATTGCTTTCCCATTAAACTTTAGAGAAAGTCAAGACTGATGAAAACAACCAGCTTCCTTAAGACGAAGATGGGGTCCTTTTAGCTCCTGTAGTGACTCTGGGGTGAGAATGTGAGGATGGAGGGATGGGATGTCACTTTGTTCTCAGGTTTTCCAAACCATCCCCAGAATGAGGGGTAGGGACTTGCACACTGTGCTTGTCACTGAGGCCCCGGTACCTAGACACAGGCCTGGCACACATCATATGTTTGTTGAATGAATTGATGAATGAAAGAGAATGGATGTAAGAACAAATGATCATGAACCCACAGAGATGGGGACTGTGATTGGAGTACCTTGCTCAACGCAGGTAGATGGACATTAAAATTTATTGTGCATTGTTTATCAAAACAGAATGTATATTTAAAAAAATTTTTCAAGGAAACTTTTCTAGAGCAAGATTCATGTTTACCAATTGAGATATGGAGGCTCAAGAGGGAGGGAGATCTACCTGCAGTTGTTGAGCTGGTCAGTCACCAGGCTGAGGCCAAGCTGAGGGCCCTGAGCCCAGGTCAAGGCCTGGCAGGGCCCCTTCCTACTATGGGCCTCAGGAGGGCTGTACCTGCATCCCTCAGGGAAGCTCACCTGGAGTTCGAATCTGAAGACCAGGCCTCAGGGCCTCCCACCAGGAGGGCAGAGATCTCCCCTCTTGAATGCCCTGAGCCCTGTTGTAAGATCCCAAATCACTGCAGTTCTCAGAGCTTTATTACAGTTTTTGGGAAATAGAGCAACAATTGCAGTTTCTATGATCATATCAGCAATCAAACTCAGCAGCTGGATTAGCCTTGTTTGGGGAGAAAATAATTCTAACTACAGGAGAACCGGCACTTTGAGTCCATGATTATGGGGACACCAAAGACTATTGCTGGTCCCATCAGTGGTAGTGATTTGTGCTAACAACAGGGATTTCTGAGGATAGGCAGGAGTGTGTGACTTGCTTTGCCGGTGACATGTGTCTGAAGTTGTCTATATCACTCCCAAGGTAAACTCCATTAAAAGATGGTAGGTGATTTTCTACCTGTCCTTCTTCATGACAGTAAGACCGACAGCATCCCAGATGCTGGTCTGTCTGTCAACCTGAGACTAATGAGCATGGTGAGAAGTAGATCCCCTCCACTGACTTAACACGTACATGTAGCAAGAGAGAGAAATTATTTTAAGTTGGTGAATTTTTGGAGTTATTTGTTATGTGGCACAATCTCTCCTACCCTGGATGAAACACTACATTTATACTTAAAGTTCTCCAGTGCTTTCCTTCATAACTACACTACAACCCAGAACCTCGCCCTGATCAGCGTCTACATTATCTGGTTTCTGCTTCCCTTCCAACCTCATCTTCCATGAGTGCCATCTTGCTCATCTAGCTCTAACCAAATGGTTCTCTTTCTGTTCCTTAAACATCCAAGCTCATTCTTCCCTCATAGATGAGGCCTTGCTGTTATCTCTTCCTGCAATAATTTCCACCAAACCCTCAGCTGCCACCTCCTTAGAGAGACCTTCTGTGACTACTGTCCAAAGAAGCCCCGTCACTCTGTATTACATTAACCTCTTCTTATTTTCTCTTCAGTATTTATTACTTTCTGAAAGTACTTAGTCTCTTATGTTTGCTTTCCCCTCTAGAACATGAGATAAGAATGTTATCTGGTTATAGTACCTAGAAAAGGTACATATTGAGAGTTCAGTAAACATGAAATGAGTGCGTGGATGAATATGGAAACCAGTGAAATTCATTGCCTCGTGATCAGATCCAGAGAGAGGCTGAATGAATGGCACTCTATTTTACAAAGGAGTAACAGCTCAGACCAGAAACCCATCAGAGCTACCCCACGTGGCTCCTGGCAGGGACATAGAGTTCTGACTTGGACTACTGACCATTTCCTCCCAGACATAGGCACCCGATTCACTGTGATAAATGGCCCGTGTTTCTCATCGCATTTAGTGGCAAATTCTGATCCAAGGGGAACTGCAGCCAGGTGGCTCATGGGAGCACTGGAGTACGACTTCCAGATAGACCACAAAAGCTGGCGAGGCTCATACTGTTCCAGATATATTAACTCAGTCCCTAGGAAGCACACACTCTGGTAAAGGAAGAGAGCCTCCCCCTCCACAGCCGTGGTTCATCCTCATCCCAGTGAAGGATTTTTGCCCTTGTGGCTGGAGAAGCTTCATCAATGTCAGCACAGGCCCAAAGCAGAGAGACAACTGCCCAACAGTGCATCCACCAGCAGCCTTCTAGGGTTATGGATTGTGCCCAAGCCTGAGTTGTCCTTCAGCAGCCAGGGCCAGTGCAGTCACATGGCCACCTAGCCTAGCTCATCTACCTATTCTCAGTGTCCAGAGGAACTGCAGCCTACATACTCCATACAGTCCCCAGAGGCTGTCTCTGCCCCTAACATGAAGAGCTCAGGGCTCCAGGACAAGATTCCCATCCAGCCCATGGGCAGCTTTGCCTTCCAAGTGCATCCTCATTGAGTGTCATGCCCCTCCCCTCTACCTCACTTCTCTCTCCCCTCCTGCTCTACTTCTTCCTCAGCCTTTGACCTAGAATACCTTTCAGGTCTTTGCATTCAGCTTCTGCCTTTTGCCCCTCTCTGTCTCAGCAGTGCTGGGTTCCTCCATGCTCACTGACTCATCCTCTTCACCCAGTTCTTTTTTTATTATTAAATATATATTTTATTGATTTCAGAGAAAGGGAGGAGAAAGAGATAGAAACGTCAATGATGAGAGAAAATCATTGATTGGCTGCCTCCTGTACACCCCCACACACACACACACACACTGTATACTGAGCCCAAACCAGGGCACGTGTCTTGACTGAGAATGGAACCATTACCTCCTAGTTCATAGGTCAATGCTCAACCACTGAGCCACAGCAGCTGGGCTCCACACAGATCTTTCCTCTCAACTACTTCTGGAGGGTCAGAGCAGTCCATAGACTAATGCTCATTCATGGTAAAACAAACAAACAAACAAATAAACAAGGGTGAAGAAATAGGATTTTAGGAAGCCAAAATTATCCACTTCAAAGAACTAGTTATTACTAGTATGTGCCCTTATTTGGGAATATTTTTTTTTCTTCCACAAAATAGATACTATTTATTTTTATGTACTCACCTAGCCGAATAAAAACTTGGCCAACTCCAATTGGTCTCACAATTGTTATGTTTATTCTCCTATGGAGAGCAGAACCCTATAAATATGCAACCCATAGCACATCCCTGTCTGCCTGGTTTGTGCCTGGAGTGGATGTTGCTAAAACCCTCATTGTTACCTTTCCCAGGTCCACATCCCGCAGATGAGCTCTATCAGCTCTTCTGTCCTCATTAAAGGCACCACTGCCCTCCTGATCCCCCAATCTCCAGCTGGATCCATCTGGGGCTCTCCCCTCATTCAATGGACCACACACATTGCTTGCTTAGTCTCCACTCCTTTGGGCTCCATTTTTCTTTCCTTCTATGTCACCGCCACACCCCTGATTCAGGAGCCTGTTACCTCACATTAAAGCTGGAGTATAGCCTCCACATGTTCCCACAAGCCAGTGTTGTTGTTTTTTTCTGTTAATCCTTACCTGAGGGTATTTTTTCCATTGGTTTTTAAAGAGAGTGGAAGGGAGAGGAAGAGGCACAGAAAGAGAAACATCCAGTGAGAGACACATCGACTGGTTGCCTCCCCGCACACACTCTGACCAGGGCTGGAGATTGAACCTACAACTGAGGTACATGACCTTGACCAGAATCAAACCCGCGACCCTTCAGTCTCCAGGCTAAAACTTTAACTACTGCACCAAACCGGCTAGTGACAGCCAGTGTGCTTTAACCCATCCCGATTCATCATGTGCAAGCTGGTGCCTTCGTCTAGAAGCCACGAACTAGAGGCCCAGGGGCTGTGCCAACAAGAGGACACATTAGGTGCAGAGAATTGTGGGTTTTTTCTTTTTCTTTTTCTATAGAGCACGACATTAGCATATAGAAATATTGGAAGATCTGGCAGAGCTGGGTTTGCATTCTTGGGTGTCAACATGTCTCTGGAGCTAGAAAAGGCATCCCCTTCCAGGTGGCGCCCCCTCCAGTTTGTTCACCCCCTGCCACCCCTGCTGCGTCACCTGGCCCATGCCACACACGAATGTTGCCTGTGCATTGTCTAAAGGCACTTGGGTCACAGGTCCTACATTAGTCCTGTCACACTTCTTTTCAAGGAACTTAAGTTCGTACGTTCTGCACAAACTATTAGGTCAGGAGGCTGTAGAGAAGCTCCTTAGTGCTTAATGAGCCACAGATAGTCCTCATCTTGGCTTCCTTTTCTGTAGAATAGGCTACCATCTTAGTCTCTAGGGTACGATGAGACAAAATGAAGAAGTGCATTTCTTTGATGTTTTGAGCTCCTTGGAGAGCAGGTAACATAAAAATTCAAGGTGTTATTATTAGAGAGTAAGAACTTTTGTTATAAGCTAATTAAACTCACACCTCACCACTTTACACACAAGGAAGAGGCAGCATGACAGTGTGACATGCTGAGCAGGACGAGTTCTGCACGCGCGCACAAGACAGCTGCCTCTGCTGCCACCGCCTCGCCATGGTGTGTGTGAATCTGCCTCCTGCTCCCACCTCTCTTCCAACCGACATTTGTGGGAGAGGTTGATGGAGCTCTGGGCTCTGCACATAGCATTGACTGTTCTCTCTCTGTGTTAAGAAGTTGTCAAGATGAGGTCCCGTGAATGGCAACTTAGTAAGGCAGCCCACAAAGTGTCCCTGCATACCACCCTTAAGACACACCTGCAAGACACACTTAAGAAAACATTGCAATGGCTTTAGCAGTCCCCTGGGAGTGGACATTGTCATTCTCTATCCCAGAGGCTGCTGGCAGGGATGGCCTCAGGACCCATGAGGGCCAAACAAGGGACAGTGGGTGGCAGAGCTGTTGATCCTGTTGCCCTGTCTTAGAGGACTCTTGCGGAGAAACACCATTTTCCCTGCTTTTCCAGAGCCGAATAAGACTCTATCCATGGAAGGTAAACGAGCTGTCACTGAGGACAGAGAAGTGGAAATTCATGGTTCTCTTGTGAAGCAGAGACATCTGTGTTATTGCACCCTAAGCCAATAGTTTTTAAAACAAAGTCATAAAACAAACTACTGTATATAAGAGAGGTAGAAGCCAGGCAGGGTTCCCTCTACTCTGTGTGGAATTTGGAAAGAAACAAATCTAAAAAAAGACTGGGATGAAGACGACCAACGACAGGATACAGGCCCTGGGATGGCAGTTGGAGCCAAGTGCTGCTTCTTCCCTCTGAGGGAAGGGGCCCTGTGTGCACTGCAGGACAGAGGCATAGCCATGACAAGAGAAAGCACAGAGGGACAGGGACAAGGACAGTGGGGGACAGAAAAGACACAAGGCTCCATGCTTTCCTTGGCATAAGCCCAAGAAAGCACCCCTCAATCGGCAGGTGTGCTCCTGGAAATTCAATCACCACACATACCTGTGCTGAGCATCCTGCACACAATGGCTTTCACAAACATCAACTCACTGAATTTCTAAAATCACTCAAGATGCAGGTCAAATGGAATCAATCACTGTTCTCATTTGCGGATGAAGAAATGGCAGTGGAGGGTGGTTGGTTTGCCAATATCACCGTGCAGGCCTTATGCCCTTGCTGGACTGTCTCCTGTCTGCCCTGCTCCCTTCATCTCTCACAGGCTTTCCCTCAGGAGCCAGGCCCACAGGAAGCAAGGCTCAGGCTCTGCATGATTCTCGAGTCCAGTAGCCTGGGATCGAGTCCTTATTCTGCCACATCTGCTGTGTGAGCTTGGGCCAGGACTTCATCTCTCTGTGCCTCAATTTTCCCCTATCAAATGGGGATCAGAATGGTAACTTCCCCACAGGGCTGTTGTAGCATTGCACCATGTAAAATATTTAGAAAGGTGCCTGGCATGATGTTAGCACTATAGATTATTAACACGTATTTTCTTAGGTTGCATGGCTCTTTCTAGATCGTTTGTACACATTTATTCACATGTAAATATATTCAGTATGTTTTGTTTGGTTAAGAAATATTAGGATAAACCATCCTCTATGAATCATTCTGCAACTCACTTTCACTATAATAATCTATTAGTTTCAATATTTCCCCCTGCAACCTCTTGCACACTGGACCTGAGGCCGCATCCACAGAACCACTGAGCTGGGAGTCCAGGCAGCGTAGGCTCACCCCCTGTTCTGTAGGTCCACACTGGTCCTGCCTACAGAGTATGATGTTGTGAAGTTCTACATCTCATTTGGTCCTGCTCCGGCTCTAGGTGCCTGACATGCTGCAAAATGGCCCCGGTGCCATAGGCACTGCACTTTCCTCAAATGAAGTTCATTTTATTTTATTTTTTAAAATATATTTTATTGATTTCAGAGAGGAAGGGAGAGGGATAGAAAGATAGAAACATCAATGATAAGAGAGAATCACTGATTGTTTGCCTCATGCACACGCCTTACTGGGGGATCAAGTCCACAACCTGGGCCTGTGCCCTTGATGGGAATCAATCCAGGACCTTTCAGTCCGCAGGCCACATTCTATCCGTGGAGTCAAACCAGCGAGGGCTGAAGTTCATTTTAAATGCACAAAGGCACAGAAGGCTAACAGCCACCATCTCTTCCACTTAACATCTTTTAGCCTCAATTCCTCACCTTACCTGAAGATGCAATAGGTCCATAGACAAAATGTTTGAGGGAGGGCAGAGACGGAATGGATCGCAGATGGAACCCCAGCCAGCAGCTCAGTGCTGCTCCAGAGAAGACATGCAGAAAGGACAGTGGCAACATTTAACTCTGACTTAGCTGCTTCTCATTAGCAAGCTCTCTGGTGGAAGCCTTACAGCCACTCTCTGACTCTGAGGCTTTGTCATCCCACCCACAGCAGCCTGTGTTAGTCAATAATAACAGCTTATTAAAAAATAGCCGCACCAACTTGTTTGCACTGTTATTATCAGTGCCTGGCTTCTATTCCCAGAAGACTTGGAGAAGGTGTGCAACCTGCTTCCTCCAGAGCAGTTCTCGCAGAACCTGTTTCCAGATCTGAGGAAAGCAAGCACGTCCTTAGCAAACACTCACAGTATAATTGCCAGGCAGCTATGGTCTGTGGCAGTAAAATACAGCCATTGGCGGCACGGCGGGTTCATTAGTCAATAAAGCACTGCCACGCGTTTTATTGAATTGTAACCCTATTTTGCCCTGACGCGGACCTTGTGGAGCTTCCACCTCCATATAAATCTGAGTGATTCATTCAGCATTCAAAGTCGGCTACGAGGAGGACTTGGTCCAATTCCAATGCCACCTTGCTCCATTTGCTATCTCTATTATTATCTGCCTTTGCCCCCTTCTTGCTAATGGGGCATTTTGATAAAAGTGCACATCAGAAATAAATCAGGGAGTGAGTGGAAGGATGTACATGAAGAGCTTTCCTATGGGACATGTGACCCATTTATGTATAAACTGAGGCTGCCCAACATGGCCCAGGGAGTCCCAGGCCTGCTGAGGGAACCAGCGGGCAATCTCTTAACTGCCCTGTGTCCAGCTAACCCACTGGCACATTTAGAGAAGCTTCTCATTCCTCTAACATCTGATTTGAAATAAATTTCACATGGTCTCAATAATGTGAAAATGTTTTCATTGTGAAAGCTGTTTATATAGGGACCAAAATTCAGTCCTATCATTATAATTCCTACCCTCAAAGTCAGCTGCATACTGAAAGTAAAAATAATAAAGCACCACTCAATTTTATTCCTTCCATATCTGTTCAAAGTATCACAGATAACTTGCTAATTTAAAAAACCACTTCCTGTTTGTATGCAACATTCTTATATGGTTGGGTCTGGGACAATCAAAGCAAGAAGGTGGATTTAAAAATTGCAAGGAGTAAGAAACAGAAAAAAAGATTTATAAAATATTTTGAAAACTGATGAAAAACATTCCTTTGGCTTTTAGAACATGTTATTTTAAAAGAGTAGGAAATGTGAAACTTATTACCACAATCTGGGGTTTATGATCTACTATTTTTTTTAAAAAAAACTGGCAATAAATAGGGATAAATAATTAAAAATTAAGGCACACCCCAAATAGAATAAGAGAGGAATGCGGTGGAATTTGGAATTCCAGCACCAAGTACGTTGCTCTGATTTACTTGGCCAACAGGTAGGGAAACACTGAGCACAGCCTCTCACCCCTTCCTGTGGGAGACGAGGACTTCAACACAGAGCCCCACAATCACATGTGGCTTTTCAACTACTTTGGCTGCATGCATTTTTCCTCAGGGTGGCTCTCTATGCAGCGTCAGTGGGGAAGCATCAGCCCAGGGAGCACGGCCACAGGGTTGGCTCTCATAGTTTTCCTGTTCTCCAGACAGCTGACAGGTCAGCAAAGTGAATTTGGGGAGCACATGGGCAAAACACAGAAGAGATTTTTTTCGGCTGGTGAGGCTGTACGAGTCCATTTCAGCAGCAGGAGACCCCCATCCAGGGTGAGGCTAAGCGTTTTAAGAGGGCCAAACAAAGCTAGTACGGTAGGGCAGACCAGAGGCACTGAACACAAGGAAACATGGACTTTACCACAGTTTCAGAACATGGTCTATATAGTCCTGCCCACCAGACCCCAAGAAACAAACCCTGTTTTCAGGCAACCAGGGCAGGAGAATGTCCCTTCCTCTACCTCTCTCTCTGCCTCTGCCACGAGCAGCCATGATGCTCATAACTAAAGAAACAAGTTCATAATTTAATTTGAGATTGGTTGGGAAATGCTCATTAAACAATTGGGTCTTTGGAAATTCTATCTTTAGTGTTTTTTTTAATTGACCTATTATTTTGCTGGCTCTGCCTGCCAGAACCCCCACCGCAAACAAGGAGATCCTCACTACCTGGACTTCCTTTGATGAATAGTTTTAATTAAAAAATTCTGTACCATACGTATTTTAATGTTATAAACATACCAAAGGTATGCAGTCATAAATTTAAAAACACATTTAAATTAATCTATAAATATGCTGCAAAATTGACAGGGTGTATTTAAGCAGGGGTATGTGGCATAGGGAGCTAATGATGACAATTAAGAATCATGTAAAATAAATGAAAATCAATACTCAAAACGGTTTGGAAAAAATAGAAAAAGAGAAGAACTAAAACAATATGTAGTTTGTCCATTAAAGGGAAAATTAGGAGCTGCTACAGGCCTGAAATGTCAGCTGTAGTAAAGGAAGGGCGGCTGACAGCATTCTTTCCTCATCTTCATGGATCATAAAACTCCTGGGAGCCCTGAGAGGTGACAGGAGGGGTCAGCCTGGTGGACTGGGAGGATGGTGGTTTTGATTTCCTGAATAAAAGCCATACCGTGCCAGGTGTATGTCTAAAAGACACCATCAAAAATCCTTGAGCTACCTGCCAGGTGCTGACATGTGGACACTTATTTTTTGTACTAATGATCTGTTTGCTACATCAGGACAGGTTGTGGGGATGCTCATGTCCCCAGAGGCAGGAGGCTTTTGGGGCTGTGACAATCAGCTAGCATACCTGTGCTGTGGGCGTTATGTACCCTCCCCTAAATGGGACAAAATGCTTGAGGGACCTGAGTGTGCCCCCAGTACCATGCAGTGTGCTTGGCTAAGCAGACCAGGAAGTGTGCTCTAACCTTCATCAGCACATTCACAGAAAAGACAACTCTGTGTCCTTCAATCGGGCACTTCCCTCTAATTAAGGCATATTCACTTTCTCCCCTAATTAGGTATTCTTTGTTGCATAATGTTTGCTCTAATATTTCGGAATCTTTCTCAATATCCAGTCATTATAGGCTCCCCTCGAATTCAACCAGAGCATATTATTTTTTTTCTGCTAATTATATCCTCATTTACAGATTGGTGCCTCTTCTGATTGGTTCTGTGTACCAGTTGCTATGACTTCATTAATCAGGTCTCCTGACCCTGTTATTTCTTGTGACAGGACTTGTTCCTCCTGTCCTATGGCTCCAGATCCCTGGGTCACTTCTCAGGGATTGAAAGTGTGTCAAACACGCAGCTTTGGGGGTGGTATCACTGCTGTCGTCACTAATTGCTCCACAAGGCAACCATGAATCACCGCCACTAGAGAGACCTTCTCCTCCTTTTTTAAATGAATGCTTTAAAGGTGTCATTAACAGGTTAGTTTCATGGTTTTTTTTAAATGCACCTGATTTTTTTTTTTAAAGCTACATGTGTTTCCCTGTTCCGGCTCCCCAAAAAAACATCATTCACGTACAAAACATCAGGACCTTTGTGTGGGGCTACCACTGTGTGAGGACAAACTCAGGCTTTACCTCCATTAATCTAAAAATATTGAATTTTAAAATCTTAAAGTGTTTCTAGTAGAATTTTCTAATTCCAGGCATACACAAATAAAATAATAAAAATGTGCAAATTAAAAAATATATGATGACAAAACTATAAAAATTATAGTTGTAAAAAAATAACAAAATAAAGGTCTCTGGGCAACTACATTTAAAAAAAGAATTTCACTGATTAGACAAGATATGTCTATTAACAGATAATTGAAATGAATGAAGTACATTTGCATACCATTGCTAGCTTTTTAATAAGTAGAGTAGAGAAATGAAACTTGAAATTTTGGGGGTACCACAGGCAGTGTGTTTTGGTCCCCACATTCAGATTCTAGGCCATTGGGATAACCCAGTTTCCTGGAATCAGAGACCTGAGAAGAATCAAGCCGCAGAGTTTAAATGCAAGTTAGTTAATATGAAAAATGCTGTATCTAGTTGTTTGCAAAATTACTTTTGTTGATTAAAAGGCTCTTCAGAACTTCCGGCTGGTGAAAGGGTTTTAAATTGTCTAATGGTGATTGTGATTGCTATGCAGAAAAAAGGCAATGCAAAGCAAACCATTCTATCACTGAATCTTTGTTAAGCAGGCCTTGAAAGTGTCTGACAGCATAATTAATCTTGTGATATGAACAAAGAAACCAACTCAATAGTATTGAAGATGCTTATTAAAAATACTAAATACCTTCTTCCACTTAAAAACCTTTTGAAATAGTGAGGAAAGTGGCATTACCTTTTTGTTTTTGCAGCATTTTCCACTAAAATTGATACTAGGGTCTTTAGCACAGCAACAAGACTGTGCATCATGCAAAAATAAGAATTAGTTGAGAAAAAAAACACAATTCCCAAACAGGGAGCCTGGCTGGACTCACCAACCTTGCAGCTGCAAGCTCTGACAGCACCTCGGGCAGCGATTCTAGTTGCCAAAGTTGAGGCACAATTAATGATTGGCAATGCTCCTTTGGTAACAAAAAATCTAAAATAGGGGGCCTTCCTTGAAATTGCTCTTTTCAGGATCTCAAGTGAGGGCTGTGCTTACAACCATTGGTGATTCTAAAGAGCTTCAAAGATGCAGGACATATTTGTATTATTTGGGGTTCCTTTTTATTAGGGCAGAGCTTGGGACCCAGTTATCAGGTCTTCCTGGGTCCCCCAGGAAACTCAGCTCTATCTACACCCTGGGAGAATGCCTGATGCCCCAAGGAGCCACCAGCACTATTTCTAACCTGTGCTAGCAGTATAGTGGGTCACTGTGGGGAGGGGCAGGGACCTTAAGTAGGGCTTGAGGGATGGGTTTCCCCTTACCTGCTGGAATTTTTACCTGGGATGAGTCACTGACTAAAGAGAGCACTGATATGTGACACATTTGCCGTTGGCAATTGCTGTGCAACTAAAAATCATACATTTCAATGCATATACAAGCATTCATTTAGCTCACACATCTGTGGATGGCTTTGAGGTTGTCTGATCTGGCTGAGCCTGCTTCTGCATCTGCAAGTCAGCTGAACTCCACTGACCATGGCTAGACCTAACTGGGGTAACTCGGCTCTGCAAGTCTGTCATCTTCACTAGCCTCGATATGTTCCTGTCACGGTGGTGGCAGGAAAGCAAGAGGGCAAGTGGAGCAGGGGAGGGTCCTAAGGCCTAGGTGTATGACTGGGGTGAGTGCCATGGAGTGCCAAGGTACAGTCATTGGAACAGAAGCTTTTGCAAAGGGGGGTCAGAGAGGGACTGAAAAGACACATTAATGCACTGGTATGTAGCACGCTTACATCCTGCACTAAAGAAAGGTATAATTCAAACTCTTTTGAAAACTAAGAGTGAAAGGCAATTTCTTTCCCTTAGCATAGAGGAAAATAAATTTGAATGACCTGTTAGTTTCTTGTGAAGCTACAATCAGAGGAACAATAAGTAAAAAGACTATGTATGGATTGAAAGAGATGGTTTAAACCATTTGCAGTCAGTCAGTATATTCCTCTACCAAACAAAGACACAAAAAAAAACATCAACAGGAAATAATGTTTTTGTTAAGAAACTTCAGCAAGATGGCTGGATAGAAAACCAAACTTCAAAAATCAATAGCTTCTCTCCCCCCAATTATAACCAACCAGGAATTACAATTAAAAAAGAAGATATAGAAAACCTAGACATATTTGCCAATGATACATCTGATAAGGGGTTATACCCAAAGCTTATAAAAACTCATACAACCTAACACTAAAAAACCCCACAATCTGACTGAAAATAGGTAGACATTTCTCCAGAGAGGACGTACAGATAACCACTAGACATATGAAAAGAAGTTCAATGTCACTAATCATCAGAGAAATGCAATTTAAAACTACAATGAGATATCACCTCACACTTGTCAGAATGATTATCACCAATAAACCAACAAACAAGTGTTGATGAAGATGTGGAGGAAAAGGAACTCTCACCCTCTTGCACTGTTGGTGGGAATGCAGATTGGTACAGCCACTATGGAAAGTAGTATGAAGGTTTCTCAAAAAATTAACAATCCTACTCCTAAAGAAAACAAAAACACTAACTCAAAAAGTTTATTACTCACATGTTCATTTAATGTTATTTACAATAGCTAAAACATGGAAACAATCTAAGAATATCAATAGACAAGTTAATAAAAACCATGTGATGTATATATGTAATATTACTCAATCATAAAGAAAGAATAAAATCTTACCATTTGGGATAACATGGATGGACTTAGAGGCTATTTTGCTAAGTGCAATAGGTTGGACAGAAAACTAAAAATATTAAATGATCTCATTTACATATGGAATCTAAAAAAGCAAAATAAGCAGAAAGAGACTCATAAATACAGAGAACAAATTGATGACTGCTAGATGGGAAGGAGTTGGAGGATAAGTGAAAAAGGTAAAGGGGTTAAGAAGTACAAATTGGTAGTTACAAAACAGTCACAGAGATGTAAAGTACAGCACAGGGAATATAGTCAATAATATTGTAATAACTATATATGATGCCAGGTGGGTACTAGACTTATCAGGGGAATCACTTCATAAGTTATATAAATCTACAACCACTATGCTGTACACCTGAAACAATATAATATTGAATGTCAACTATAATTGAAAAAATAAAACAAAAAAAATGTGGAAATGTATAGGGATTCAAAGCAATGATTTTGTCTTAAGATGCATATATATTAAAATACTTTCACACTAACCACAGTGTATACTCATTGAGATCATAGACTAACAAACAGATAGCATTAAATGCACTACAGTGGTTGCCTATGGGGGTGAGGGAATGGGCTTAAAAGGGAATGAACTGACAAATCAAAAGAGGAGTCTTATGCTCTAACCAGTTTGGCTCAGTGGATAGAGCGTCGGCCTTTGGACTCAAGGGTCCCAGGTTCAATTCTGGTCAAGGGCATGTACCTTGGTTGCGGGCACATCCCCAGTAGGGGGTGTGCAGGAGGCAGCTGATCGATGTTTCTCTGTCATCGATATTTCTAACTCTCTATCCCTCTCCCTTCCTCTCTGTAAAAAATCAAAAAAACATATTTTTTTAAAAAGAAGAGTCTTGTTTTGATCAATGGTGGGAATATGCTGTCAATCAAGGATTACAATGTGCTCAACCCTCTGCACAGAATCCCAGAAGAAGAAAAAGAAGTCATGGTGTCAGAAGTGTCTAACCATCACGTAGGTCAATCTCTACATCATTTCACGTACCCACAACCAGGCTCTCATGGGCGTGGTCCAGCTGGTGTATCTATTTTCTGGGGAAGCAGGACTAGGAATTATTTTCCAGATGTTTTGGGCTCATGTTTTCATATTTGAATCTAATTAAGGGTTTGTAAGGATCATGAGAAAAAAGGCTTAAATTCTTTCTTCACCCTGTGGAGTGGGTTTGAAGAGAATAAATTTAAGCTTGGAGTTTAAAAGACATGACAGTGGAAAGTAGGCATGGATGGAGAAGATCAGGAATTGGGCATGGGCGGGCGGGAGGCAGGCAGGCCTGGAGGGAACACAAGTGAAAGTCCCCTTCACAACAGGGAGAAACAACATAAAAGAAATACTCAAGTATTTTTAAACTGTGAAGCTGCCAAAGAGAATGTGAGGCAGAATGTATACAGTCCACATGGGGAAATGTTTTTTATAGAAAAATCCAGTTTCTAGGATATTCTTACCACAGGGTTGGGAAGCAGGAAATAGATTCAGAACAATGGTTTTGTTAAACTTTTGATGCTAAGAGAGCCCAGCCCCCTATCTAAAAGTCTGCTCTGGAAAGAAAGAAATACACACAAAAAGATGTAACAGTTGGTGTTCTGTGTTCTCCTGCTGACAGCCAAAGCCACGCTGTTACCCGACATGTCCTGGCCCCTTTGGGGCCTTTGCTTGACCATTTGTAAGAGGAAAAGTCAACTTTTATTTTTCTCAGCTTTCTAGGTCTTGATGTAAGAGAGTTATGTAAGAAAGTGTTGATAAAATCTCTGCTCTAGCTGTCAGGAAGCTACAGGAAAACAGCCGAGCCCCATTCTATCAGCAACAAACTGATGGTCTTCTTGGCTTAAGAGGAGGGAAAAAGGAGGGAGAATAGGAGGTTAGCAGGAGGAGAAAAAATAATAATTTAAGTGGAGTGGCTGGTAGTATTGGCTGTAGTGTCAGTCATCTTACCACTTTAGAACAGTCTAGGGTTTAAAAATAAATATATTCTACTTTAAAATATTATTTGGCCCCTTAATGCAATCTACAGGTACATTATCTACTGCTCATTTGAGGTAGCAACTATTTATTGGCCCCATTGAAGTTACTGAAATCTGACATATCTGTGCATGGACATACAACTGGGTGATTTAAGAAATTTTTAAGGGTAATTTTTACCTGACTTTTTAAACACTTATTATGTGTTATTTGTTTCAGCATCTGATGCCCTTTACTGTATAGGAACTCTTCCCCATTTATAAGACAGAGCCCATTCACCTTCAGAGAGGTTGAAGTGACAAGATATTTTCCCTGCTTCATTTGCAAGTAGTACATGGGACATGAATCTTGGAATTACACCTTAATGAATCAAGGAAGTGGAGACTGTGTGGAGTCCATTCTGCAGAGGCACCAATAACACAGTGACAACACCAGGGATGGATGTGTAGGGTCTGTGGTGTTGGCAATATTGTCCATGATATCTGGGATCAGCAGTTGTGACCACAGTGACTGCATGGAGTGAGTGTCTTTTCCAGTCACACGATTCTTAAACCTATTTCTACAACCCTGGATATAAAGGTTACTCAAAATCCTTTTAGCATTTTTTGGTCTTGAATTCATTTGATTTAATTTCTGATGGTTGGAGCTCAAAATCCTAATATGAACACAAGCAAACATTAGAAGTTAACACTCATGCAAGATGCAACACTACTTCTTTAAATATTTGATTTAACTTACCAATGAAGCCAACTGGATTTGTATTTTTCATTATGAGAAGTTGTTTAAATACATTTTTGTTGTTGTTGTTCACCTACATGGCTAATTAAATTTTCATTTCTTCTTGTATCAATTTTGGTTATATATATGTAGTGTGTTTGTGTGTGTGTCTCATTTTTCTAAAATGTTGAAATTATTTACATTAAATTGCTCATTATATTCACATATTTATTTTTTGAATGTCTGTAGGATCTGTATGATGCCCCCTCTTCCATTTCTTTTATTATTTATCTGTCTCTTTTCTTTTGTCCGGATCAGTCTATCTAGAGATATACTGATTTTGTTCATCTAGCCAAAAAATAACTTTTGATTCATTTATTTTCTCTACAGTTTATATATTTCTATTTGTATAGATTTCTACTCTTTACTACTTCCTTCCTTCTACTTATTTGGAATTAATCTGCCTTTCTCTTCTAGTTTCTTAAAGCATAATCTTATATCCTTTATTTTAGACTCCTCACCCCCGAAATAAACAGCTAAGGCTATACCTATCCTCTAAAGAAATGCTTTAGCTATATCTGATCAATTTGGTATATTGTGTTTTCATATTCATTTAATTTATACTATTTTGGATTTTCTCTCCTGATTTCTTTGTTAATCTATGAGCTTCTCAGACATATTTTCCCCAAATATTTGGGAATTTTCCTGATATTTTATTATTGATTTCTATTATATTATAAATAAACTAGAGGCCTGGTGCATGAAATTCGTTCATGGGTAGGGTCCGTAGGCCTGGCTGGTAATCAGGGCCAATTGGAGCCTTCCGGCTGCCAGCCAGGGCCTTCCTTCGTTCCATGCCACCCTCTGGTGGTCAGTGCACGTCATAGCAACCCACTGAACTCCCAGTCTCCCAATCTAACCCCTGAGGGGGACACGTTGCATATTAGCTTTTTATATATATAGATTCTGTATGATTCCAGTGCCTTTAAATGTATTCACACTTCTTTAATGGCTCAGCATATTTTTTGTCTTGGTAAATGTTCTATGTGCCATTGAAAAGGTATTCTGTTGCAACTGGGTACAGTGTTCAATAAATGGCAATTAAGTTCCACTGACTCATGATTACTAAAGATTTCTATAAAATTATAAATTTTATACTTGTCCTAACTATTTCTGAGAGAGGAGTCTAGAATCTTGCAAATGTAAAAATTTTATTTCATTTTTGCACTGATGTTAGTTTAGCTATTAAGAGTGCATCCAAAAGCATCTGCAAATTAGTTTTAGGATATATGTTCCTTCATATAAGGATAGTTCTTTTTTAACAATACAATTGTTTTTCTTGTCTTGGTTTTGGTTTTCCCATAGAAACTGATACTCCTTTTGCTAATTTAGATTTTGATCAATTTTTAATTTTAAAAGTAGCCTACTACAGTCACATATTCTTCTCTTGGTATTTGTAAAAGTATTTACAAAGAACCACAGCCTGTAGTGATTATTAAAACATTGGAAAATACTAGTGGATGTTATGGGGTAGTATTTAAATAACATGATATTGGAATTACTTACCAAGATTAGCAGCACTGCACAAGCACATGTGCCAAAAATACAAATTGAAGGACTTATTTTTCATTCAGAAGTTGTTCTTGAATTAATAATTATATACATAGCGTATTTTATAGACTTATGTACAATATACTATGTATATAATCTTATTAATAATTATTCTATTTGCAAGAACAATACACTGTTAGAAGAAGACAGGGCCACAAATACAAATTTACATCATGGAAACAGCTACATCTAAGACCAATTAATTAAGACTGCAGTTGCTTCTCTCTTGCCTGATTATTCCCTATTTTCTCTCAGTGTATATTTCAACCTCGGACTCTCTCTGCATGTCCCTGTTTCCTGTCCTTGCTTTGAAGTTACATCTGTGGATACTTTAGAAAAAGTAATATCTCTGTATTTATTATTAAGCTTTAATTTGCACCCAAGATTTATACTTTTTCAATTTTGCCAAATTCTTGATTGATATTTTTCATTATTATAATATGGAGGAATACATCAATTTCCCAAAAATGCAGGAAAGGAGTTTTAACATAGAACATTAATGATATACTTGGCTCTTATTTTTTTTTAATCAAGTTTTACAATCTCTGTTTTTTAATTGATATGTTAGGCCATTTATATTTAATATAATTATTTTTTTTTAATTTTTATTGATTTTTTTTACAGAGAGGAAGAAAGAGGTATAGAGAGTTAGAAACATTGATGAGAGAGAAACATCGATCAGCTGCCTCCTGCATACCTCCTACTGGGGATATGCCCACAACCAAGGTACATGCCCTTGACCAGAATCGAACCCAGGACCTTTCAGTCCACAGGCCAATGCTCTACCACCGAGCCAAATCAGTTAGGTCTATACTTAATATAATTATTAATATGGTGAATTTAAGTCTACCAATTTGCTATTTGTTTTATATCTCTCCCATATGTTCTTTGCTTCTTTTTCTTCTTTTCCCACTTTCGTTTAAATCAATTGAGTATTTTTTTGTATTCCATTTTATTTATACACTAGGGTCTTGGTGCACAAAAATTTGTGCACTCGGGGGTCCCTCAGCCCAGCCTGTGCCCTCTCACAGTCTGGGACCCCTCGGGGGATGTCCACCTTCTGGTGTGCCTGGCCAGCCTGGGTGAGGGGCTGATGGCTGTTTGCAGGCTTGCCAAGCCCCCCAGTGGGGACCCTCACCCCATGGAGGTGTGGCCAACCTGGATGAGGGGCTGTGGCCAACCTGGATGAGGGGCTGAGGGACATTTTCAGGCTGCCCACAGCTCCCATTGACCCAATGTCCCAGCAAAGCTGGCTGGAATCAGGTTTCTAGGATTTATGTATCTTCTATAATTGAAACTTTGTTGCCTTGAGTGGAATCCTAGGCAGGCAATGAAGTCTCCTGTTTGCTTCAGCTCCATGGCTTCTATAATTGAAACATTGTTGCCTTGAGCAGAGGCCTGGCCGGCCTAGGCAGGCAGTTTCCTCCATTGCTGGTACAACGGAAGCCTCCTGTTTGCTCTAGCTCTGTGGCTGTCAGCTGCCATCTTGGTTGGGTTAATTTGCATACAGCTGCTCTGATTGGCTGGTGGGCATAGCTTGGCTGGTGGGTGTGGCTTAGGTGTAACAGAGTGAGGGTCAATTTGCATATTATTCTTTTATTAGATTACATTGAGCTTATTAGGTATACCTCTATTCCATTTTTTTAGTGATGGCTATGATTTTCCAAGTGTATCTTTACCTCCTTTTAGACTACTTTCATATTGTATCATGCCATGTTATATAAAATATAAGAACCTTCCACTTCCCTCTCTCATCTTCCCATTTTTGCTACTGTGACCATAGATTTTAATTCTAAGATATTATAATGTTAATCTATAGTATTAAAGATAGCATTACATATTAAATATATTAAAATCTATATGCTATAGATTTTAATTCAAAGATATGTATATATGTTAAATTATAGTATTAAAGATAGTATTAAAAATGCTATCTTTTCATTAAAAAAAAAATCCTATTGCCCTAGCCAGTTTTTCTCACTGAAGGATCTCGGATTCGATTCTGGTAGGGCGCATGTGGGAGGTAACCAATTGATGTGTCTCTCTCACATTGAAGTTTCTCTCTCTCTGTGCCTCCCCCTACCTCCCATTTTCTAATAAACAATGGAAAAAACCTCCTCAGGAAAGGATTAACAACAACAACAAAAATCCTATTGTATAACTTACTCATCTACTTTCACTTTTGGTGCTCTTCATCCCTTTCCATAAATCTGATTTTCAATTTTGTGGTATTTTCCTTTTAGCTAAAAAACTTTAAACATGCCCCTGAGCATGCTGGTGCACTTGCCTGGGTCCTGTGAATTCACCCATAATCAGAGGTATAAACAAAGGATGGAGCTGGTATTCATGAGGAGGTGACCCATGAAGTAATTGGGGAAAGCTTTTCTGAAGAGGTAACAAGTAACTGGATTTCTACAAAAAGTAAAATAGAAAGTCATCTTTATGTGAGTACATATCTAATGTGAAATAGTTTTATAGTTAAAACAAACAAACAAAAACAAGGTTCACTAGCCAGGAGCCTGGTGCAGAGCCTTCCAGAGACTATGAAGCTTATTGAAGATATTCTAGACACCATCTTGTGCTCTGCTTAAACAAAGGTGCTTGAACCAGATGAGATTCTGTGACTTCAGGACCTGTTCTGGTCCTAGAGGTGGGCTGAGAACCCCTGAAGAGAAGCACTCTTCACTATTCATGAAAGGAGCTCGCCTGGCTCAGGCAGCGGTGAGCAGTTCAGAGCAAGCGTAATAAACTCCCTTCGACAACATCTGATTTCCAACAGCTGGACAACTTCTGAGGCATTGTGCTCTGAGTACAGCCACTGCCTACACAACACGTCACGTACCAGAGACCCTCCCACTAGATCTCTTGATGTGATTGAGATGAGGGTGTAGTGGACTTCACAACTTTAGCATCTAGGAATGGAGCCTTATCCAGTTCCACTTTGGGGCCATCCCCCACACAGTGAGATTGTTCTACATTTGCCTTTGAAGCCAGATTCTTGGGCGAGTTCCAACCTTTGTTTGCACCAAATAACTCCCTGAACTTTTCCCTCCTCCACCCATCCCCTGCAGACATGTACCCTAATGTCCTTCAACTTGTCCCTAATCCAGTAAACAAAACCTCAGTAACATATAAACATGATTTATAAAAACAAATCTTCTCCCAAATCTGCTTGGAAAAGCAGAGTTACAGAGCTGTAAGCAAAGATTAAGGACTGTGAATAACAGGACCCACGTCTGCATGGGGAGGATGCAGTCTGGATCTCTGCAGCCTCTCCCTCAGAGGATGAGCACCAGATAGACTCAAGGTCCATCTGCACCCAGTGCTTCCTATGGCCATGCACATGCCAAGTGCTTCCCACCACTCCACCTCACCCCCTTTACATCTGCACGTTATAGATGAGGACTGAGGTTTAAAAAGGCTAAGTAATGTGCACAGGGTCACAGCCAGTGCATGGAAGAGCTGGGGCACAGACAGAAGAAACGGAGAGAAAAACATTGACTTGGATTATTAGAGTCCATACAGACGGACAAACTATACAGACAAAAATTTAGCCGCACAAAAAGAATCCTGGGCCTGGTTTGTCTAACTAGGGTATGTCCACTGATCTAGTTTCTTGGATTAGTGTTAATTCTCTACTGTATTCTTTCTTGTGTAGGCACTACCTGTCCACCATGTAGTGATGTATAGACTGAGAGACATCCTTCTAGATCAATGGGAACAATAATTGGGAAACTTTGGGATTAGAGAGAAGCACAGCACCTCAGAGAGCCCCAGTAGGAGAGAATGCTCAGGCCCCATACATCATGTTCAGACAAGTCCTAGACCAAGCTGGGAGTTCCTCAAGGGCAGAATCAGTGTGTCTTTGGGCAACTTCTGCGATGCTAATCAGAGCCCTTCCCCTCTGAGTCCTCCAACAAATGAAATATCAGTGGGTGCATGGTGCTTGCTGGATTGCTTCTAGAGCCAATGCAAAGCTCCCTATCTTCCTCAGTCTAAGACTCTGGCCACTTACCCAGGCAACTGCTGCCAAGTCAAGGCAGGATTTGCACCACTGTCCTGAGGGAAGAGACAGAGTCAAGCAGAAGGGGTACTTGCCACATAGCAGAGGAGCCAGAAGCACCCTTGCTCTGCAAGGAGAGCTGTTCCCAAAAGGAGAATCAGGGAAGACCACTGGAAACAGCAAACCCTTCACTGCTTAACCCACCACCCATGGCCATCAGGTCCCGCCCACCATTCTCCATAGATAAGTCACCTCTCTTCGCATAGGAAGGAAGGAATGAAGGAAAGGGTGGCAGCTACTTTTCCAAAACTTCCAGGGCAGTCAACATTCTTCTGGCTACCAGAGATGAAGAATACGAAATACCTTCCATGGTAGACTGCATTGTTACCTTCATCACAGCTCCTCACATCCACACCCTTGCTGTGGACTCAATATGGGTAGGGCGGGTGGACTATGCATCCTAGGCTTTTGGCTCTGAGACTGGCTACAGGATCTGCCCCCAGGAATGGCATGTGCATGGCAATGGCAGTGTACCAGTCCCAAGAGCAGGCCAGGAGCAGCATTCTGGAAGGTGGATGTCAGGTGGAAGAAATATTCCTCAGAAAGCTGCATCCCCATGGGGATGGTGACAGCTTGAGCTTGGCGAGGAGTCCTGCTGCACTCCGAGGTGTGAAGGGGAGGCATGAACTGTGCATATGCTGTACCACACAGCTTTGCCTACTGCTGCTTATAGCTTCACCATAGCTGTGAATGCCCTGCTCCTCTCCTTTCACCCTTAAAGATGCGCGAATGCACAGGATCAGGCTGCGTGAGGCAGAGCATTGCCCACATGGAAAGCAGAGGAGGATGTGGGGCTGATGGCTCTCCCCACTGGGTCCATGGGTGCATGTCAGGAAACTCAGAGCCGGTGGCTAAACAGCCACCCTTCCTCAAGCTGCCTTCCCACCACTGCAGTGTCCAGATGTTTGGTTTTGTTGAAGGTTTTTATTGGTACAGACTACAAAGGTAGGACTTCTTCTAAAGGAAGAACACATTAAGGGTGTCTAATCGGAGGCTGCATATATTGAAAGACCACCAATTGCATTAAAGGAAACACAAATGCATGGCCTATGTAAAGCCTCACCTTTAAGGCTGCTCCTAGGAAGGGTTAGCATCTGCAGCCCCCAAACCATGAGTGTGCTTCTATCTTTGCAAGAGAGGACTGGAGCCTTAGAGATGCTCTTCTGACTCTGAGAGGAGGATGGGGAGGGAGAAGAGAGGAGAGGAGAAGGGAGGAGTGGGAAGGAGAGGGGAAGAGGGAGAGGAAGGGGAGAGAGGAAGGGGAGATGGGATGGGAGGGGAGGGGAGGGGAAGAGAGGGAGGGAGAGGAGAAACTCTTGCCAAAATCTTTTTAGTGCACAAAACTAATTCTGCTCATCTTGGATTTGGTGAGCTGGATAATATTCTGTGCACAGCTCCTAAATGAATTATTAAATGTCAACTCAAGATGGCTTAACTAAAATACTCAATTTAATAACCAAAAGAATCTAAGGTAACAATAACAATTTCACAGGTGCATGTAGAATTGTCAAGTCAAACCATTATAGACAAGCTTTTGGGGTTTTCACATAATCTCCCTCACATATCATTTTCTGTCACTAAATATCCACTCTGGAGAGCATGTTCCATTTCAATAAAGATCATCCCTTTAGTGCAAGCTTTGCTATTCAGATGGAGCCAGCAAACCTTTTTTTTTTTCTTTTCTAAAATATAAAGCTAAACAAGATCTCAGTCACAACCACCAAATCTTTATTAATGCATTCCTTGTGCTACTTCTGAATATTAATAAAAATTAATAATTAATTTTGCCTTTGGCATTGCAAGATATACTAGTTTTAATTAGTGTACTGTACTCCTATACAATTAAAAAATAATTGATGTCCACGCTTATTGGTGGTGTCTGTGATCTTCTTTTCTGTTGTTGTCAACAAAAGCCTTAAAAAACAAGCTCGAGAATGTAGTGCTGTCCACTTGATTTAAACATCCAAAGTAACAGGCAAATTTTTTATGATGAAACAGAACAGTTTTCTGTTTAAATTATACACAAGTATATTAACTAGAAAGAGAAAATTAAAAGCTGATGGCTACAAGGAATAATGGAAAGTCTATAAAAATGTTTTATCTATCAACAAATTTGCCTGGAAAATATCAATGGTGGCACCATCTCTCAGCTGCAACACAGAGAGGCCATCTTGGATTTGTTATGTCAATTCCATCAAGCATTTAATTCTGATGCCCACCTTAACCAGCTTTAGTTATTTAAATTCAGCATATCATGTTACTGTTCTACGACATCATTTAACTGCCATGAACTACTTTATCATGGAATGCTGAAGAATCTCCCTGTGTTCTCATCTTCCTCTTCCTTTCTTAACAATAAAGACTATAGAACACAAGACAATGTTTATGGTAACAGGAGGAATAGTTTCCTTTGAAAACATTTGTATCAGAAATCTTGAACAGAGAGGGGTGGTTGTTTTGGAATGAAATAATTCAAATCCCACAACCCATGTGTTTCTTGGTTTTATTTTTTAGAATCAGGATTCTTATTTTTAATAAATCTGTACTGAACAACCATAAATATACCTATAATACCAAGAGGTGGTAGGTAAACTAAGAGAACAATGACTTAGTAAAACACATGGCAGAGAAGAAGGGAGCCACAAGAGGTCTGAATTTCACACTTTACCCATAAATCATTGGTTAGTGAGCGTTTTTTAAGGCAGAAAGTCACAAATGGATGCAAATGATTTTTATCAGGTTAATAATCTTAATAGCAATTTTAAGTGGGAAAAAAATCTGTTCTAGAAATGTAGGCTTTGATTTATTCTCCACAACAGTACTGCCTTCATAGTATTTATTGCAGCCTAAAATTACCTTGGTCATGAGATTACTGCTTGTTCATAATGTGTGTCTTGGCCCAGAGTCTCAGCCCTGTGCATGAGGACAGGGCCTGTCATTGCCCACAGTCCATTCCTCGCACAGAGCTGATACTCAGCAAATATCTGTGGAATGAAGCATTAATTCTGATCTAACATGGTTTTTTTTTTCCTTGAGTCTTCTGAATTTTCTTTTTCCATACCCATCAAAGGTGAATGGATAAATAAGATGGGTATAATCACATAATGATATATTATTCAGCAATAAAAAATAAACTACTGCTACACACAATCACATGAATGAATTTTGAAATAATAGGTTATGCCATACGATGCAGTCAGAAAGGAGTGATTCATGCAGTGAGCTCTGGAGCAGGAGAGCTGCTATGGTGACAGAAATCAAAATAGAGCATTGGTGGCCTCCGAGTTGAGTCGCTGGAAAGGGGCATAGGGAACACTTTGGTGTGCTGGAAATGCATATCTTGACTGGGCTGGGGTTCCATGGATGCATACGTTTGCCAAAACTTACCAACTACACATTTAATATCTGTGCATTTGCAGTATATAAATTATGTTTTAATTTTTAAAATTTTAGAAATACCTATTTCCTTTTTCTAGCCCACTGTCAAGTGAAGGAGGAAACTCCAAAAATGTGTCTAATGGAGAGCTCTGGAATTCCTCCTCGAAATGTCAGTACCTCCCACAATTCCTCCAGGCAGTCAAGCAATGGAGTTGACATTACAGCCTCTCCTCCCAATCTGGGTGGGTGTGGGTGGGTATGACCTGTCCCTCTGGCCTAATGCACACGTCAAGAAGGCAGGGATTCTTCATCACAAGCATGCAGTTCTGATGCAGAGAATTGCCTGACTCCCCTGACAGAAGCTGTGAATAACACTTAACAGCCCATGTAAATGCTGTGGTCTGTGTCTGTGTGCCCAGCTGGGCTGGTGATCAATTTTTACTTCTCAAATTGGGTCAATGAAAAAGGATAGAACTTTCCATTCCTGTGATGTAACTCCTCAATGCGATCTAAATTCTATTAACACTGGGAAACCTGGAAATTCCAAAGAAAGCCTTTGGCTTCACTGGGACCACCTCTGAGAAAGGCCCATTGACCTACTTTCTTTTCAGACTTTCTTTTAATTAAAAGGCCCAAATTTCTTGGGTATTAATTGAGGTTTAGCTTGAGAATTAAGCTGCAATGCATCACACAGGGAACAAGCCCGTGAAATGGTGAGCTGTCTCCTCTTCTAATCAGTATTTAACCAAGTCTGAGGGTCTTCTTATCCTAGACACAACGATGCGGCTTCCTCACATCTCTTGGAAGGACCAAGATAAGTGAGAGGATTCCTGATATTGTGCCTGGTGGAGGTGGCTGTGGATTTGGCAGCCTTTGGATATTCTCTGTTAGCTTCTTCTAAGAATTGCATCTCTCCCTCCTGATGGTCTCACCCTGACTTTGCTTTTCTTTAGTCATGTGACAAGTGAGTATTTGGGGCTCAAAGTCACAACTTGCTTTGCATTTCCTGTTGGTTGGCCTTTGGGGTGCCCATGGACTTATGGGGGTCTGAGCTGCACCCAGTATCCCAGGCATCCCAGAGTGAGTTCTACACCTGTTCTGAAATTTTTTTTAGTGTCCTTCATGCTCACAGCCTAGGCACAAGCAGAGGAGGTTGAAGGACACACACAAAAAGCCCTCTGGCAGTGCAGGCACCTGAGAATGGCTTATCTGAAGGTAGCACATGAAAAACGTCAAAGGAGGCGGCAAGATGTTGTGTTTGACCAGAGGAGGAATGTGACTCAGAGGTTTATGATAAAGAGCATCTGGGAGTGAAACTCAGGCTGTGTCTTCATGGAGGGCACTCATTCAGGTGAAAGAGGATGTCCCAGGCTAAACAAACAAAGAAATACTGTTTGGTAAGAGAATGAGCACTGCTTTTGCAAAGCAGTTTTATTCCCCACTTACAGTTCACACATTCCCATCCTAGATTCACAAGTTCGGCCATTTCATATATCCTGATCATGCATAGCCACTCAACAGGAACTAGGGACAAACCAATTAACTGTGGGTGGCAAGAACCACCACACAGATAAGGGAAAGACATCTGTGGCTCTTGTTTGATCCTGGGTCTGTCAAGAGCTTCCTTTCTCAGTGGCATTGGGGCTGTCCAGAACATGAATGAGGCATTTTATGTGTAGGTCTTCAATAAAGGACTACTGTGACTAACGTTTATCTAGAGTGGAATCAAAATCATATTTAAAGTATACAGCAATAGAAAACCACAGACTCAAGCAACCTGGCCCCTGCAGTCATTACACTACTTCATCGCCCTGTCCTGGCTCCCTGGTGAGTCCTTATGTAGACCCCTGAACTTCACCTGTCATCTCTCGGTGTTCAGTGCCATCTCCTGAGCCCATTTGGGCAGCATCCACCTTTAAAGAAGTTTGTTTCAAAATGGATGCTAAGAACAGACGCCCCCACTGCAATGTCAATCTCATCCAGTGGTGTGTCAGGACCTGCAGGACCTGGGGAAGGAGGTGTGGCAAACTCAGCCTCTTGCCCAGCATACCTGCCATGCTGAGTGCTCAGCCTTTCTCTGCTCCTCTGGTTCCTGTGCAGACTGTGGGGAAGGGATGTGCAGGGAACTCATTCAGTGATGACATCAGAAACCCTGAGACAATTTGCTTAACCTCCTACACCCGTATCTATACCAATAAAAGGGTAGTATGCTAATTAGACCAGACATCTTCCAAATGACCTTCCGGATGTCCTTTCTGACAAAGCCCTGCCTGGGCAAAGCCACCTGCCCTGAGGTCCCAGGTGCCTGTGCTGGCCCAGGTAAAGCTGCCTGTCCATCATCCCCCGTGGCTGCAGCCTTCCCTGAGCAAAGCCTGCCTGGGTCCTGGGTGCCTGTGGTCAGCCAGAGGGAGGGAATCCTGGGGCCCAGGTGCAGGGTCAATGCAGAGGCAGTTAGGGGCGATCAGGCAGGCAGGTAGGCAGAGGTGTTAGGGTCTATCAGGCAGGCAGGCAGGAGAGCAGTTAGGAGCAGTTAGGGGATGTTCCAGATTGCTAGAGGCATGTCTGACTGCCGGTTTAGGCCTGATACCTGTGGACATTCCCTGAGGGGTCCCAGATTGGAGAGGGTGCAGGCCAAGCTGAGGGACACCCCTCCTCCATGCACAAATTTTGTGCACAAGGCCCCCAGTTGTATTATAAGCTATGGGAGGTCAGGGGGCTGGCTGAGCCACAGTGCCTGGCATACAGCTAATGCTCAATAATAAGTACTAACTGGAAAATACATAGTCTCATCTAACAGATATGAATGTTAAGTCCTCTCCTGAATCCAAAAGCCAAGCATAGCTTTCATGTCCCAGGGGTTTGAAGCCCTCTCAGATTTCTACTCTCCACCCTCAATCGCCCAGCAAAGCTAAGAGTCCTCCTTTCTTCTGGATCCTTCCAACCTCTTATCCATCAGCTGCCACACTTCCCAGGTAGAACTATAGTTTGCATGTAGGGATCTGTCCCCTCCACTAGCTCAGGGACTGCTGGGAAGCAGTGGGTAGCACTAGCAGCTATCAATGATGCTTATATAAAATTAGGCTTGTCATTTGGCAGCCCCATCTTCTAACAGAGTTCACCTGATGAGCTTAAATCCTGATTTGCTACCATGAGCATGAAAGACCTGAATTATGTCTGCCAGCTATTCCAGAATGGTGCCCTTTGAGAAAGCAGCCAGGTGTCCATCATGCTAAAGGACTTCCTTCTGTCAACAAGAGAACACCCGTAGCTGTAACGGGAGGCCTGGCAGGTCTGTTTGCTGATGGAGCCCATGCTGAGTCTGGCACACGCTGTGCTTCTGTGGGCAACCCAGGGAAACCTCACGATGAGGGCTGGCAGACAGCCTGGATGGGGTTTACCATTGCGTGTGCTTGACTTTTTGTGTAACAGGCCATGTGACATGTCTAACCATACAAAGGAAGTTTTATGATGATAGGATCAGTTTTTACTGAGATATTTATGTGACAAACTGACAGATATAAAACTACAAAGCTTGCTTTTATGCTTCCCATCCTTCCAGAGGGGGAAAAAATAAATACTGAAATGGTGGGTCACTTTGAAGAGAATTTATGATCTATATTACTTAATACCTGGTAAACTTCTAGTATGCATGGTGATGTCTCTCTATGCTATTAAAGAGAAACTTTATTCCCCAAGATTGCAAATGGACCAATCTTGAAGAGGAACCAAATATTTTGTCTTCCCCTATTCTGGGTAAAAATCCCTGGAGGAAGGGCATTCACCCAGCTGCACTGCACCAGCGTCTCCCCAGCCAATGTGGCACAGCCTCACTCTGTTACAAAACATTGGTGCATCCCTTGAGAGAGAAACTACATCCTGAAATGAGTGTGTGTTGCATGTCAGCAATAAAACATAGCATTCCTGTGCTGCTGCAAAGTACACAACATCAGACTGGGAAACAGCAGAAGACAGCTTCAGGACAAATCCTAGTAATGGGACAGTGGCCACTGCCAATGTCTCACCTTCATTTCAGTTCAGGTGACAACTGAGAGTGCGGCCCGTACCTATGAGTCTGAGATCAGCCCAGCTGGTGCCACTTTGCTGCCCAAATAGGTATGGAAGGTAATGCAGAGGATGCTGGTGGGGGCTGTGATTAGACATCAGCAGCCTGACCACTTGACCTTTCTCATTGACTCAGGTGCTCCTTGTTACCTACTTTTGGGGTCACAGCACAGCCCCTGGGCCACGAGCAGGAGTCGTACAAGTAGAGGTATCGCTGTCCTCACCTGCAGAGGATACACCAGGCCCACCCACCCTGTCTCCATCAGTGATTTGGAAGGCCCAGTGAGTTCCTATATGTGGTCTTTAGGCTCCAGATAAACGTCTCCTTCCCAGCCCTTGCTCAATGTTGCAAAGCCATGGAGGAGCTGGTGCCTAAAACTGCGCCTCCCAGTGTCTAAGGGCACAGGACTGGAGGTGGTCCTGGCTGTCTGAATCTAGGAAGTAGGGATGGACAAAGCTGCAAGAATATATTCTCTTTTTTGTACTTGTTCCTTTACAGCAGGGGTGGGGAACTTTTGTTCTGCCCAGGGGCATTTGGATATTTATAATATCATTCACAGCCATACAAAATTATCAACTTAAAAATTATGTTGCTATGAAAAAAGCTCCTAGACTTATTGAATTTTGAGTCCCACCTGTGGTTGCCTGGGCAATTGATATGGTCTGTGGGCTGGATGTTCCCCACCCTGCCTTGGAGTGATGTCTCTTCTGGGGAACCATAGAGGGTCAGAGCTGAGTGGGAGCCTTACAGGTAGAGAAATGGGCTTCCAAAGCAGGGGCTCTTCTTGATGGCCATCTGGCAAGGCAACCACTAGAACCAGGCTCTTTTGAAACTGAGGCTGGTGCCTCCTCTCAGCACATTCTCAGAGTCTAATTTTTCCAGGGTATTTGTGGGATGCTGCCCTTTCCAAGAAACGTGTTGGTAGCTCAGGAGAAAGCATGAGAAGGTATGAATGTGTATGCTAGTGTGCATGTATGCACCAGTATGTGTGTGTGTGTGTGTGTGCACGCACAGTATCCAGCCCAAATTAAACTCTTTAACCATATTTTATCAGATCGATCTTCTGTGGACTCCTCAGCATTGTCTCATTTAAATAAAACTTCCATTTGTAACAATCCTATAAATAGAAAGCCCTATTGATCCAGGCCCCAACAACACTCTGCACTTTGGTTCTCACTGAAGCCTGACTGGTTAATGTGAGGGCTACAATTTATTATGCGGCAGATACAGGGCAAGGCCATGCCATGTAGGGCTCTAAACACAGGTGTGCTGAGCTCGGCCAAGCAAGGTCAATGGGGCCATGTTCGGGATCACAGTGTGCTCTTGATTTGCCATTTCAAAGTCCTGACAAAGGCCCCCTGCCCAGTCGTGTCTCAGCAGTCTCTCCCCACAGGGGTAAGGATGTAGGCCTCAGAGCACCCAAATGCTGGATTGTTTTATACTCAGAGGCCATGCTGGGGCAAGTGTGAGTAGATTTGATAATTGTGTCTGGCCTACCGAAGATGTGAAATTGACCACCAAATGCATACTATGCATAGAACACCGTTATCTGTAAGTGGAATTTATTTCCATTAGAAACTGTAGACTTAGGACCTGCATCCATTGCTCTGTTGACTAAGCCATTCACCATTATTTTTATCAGTCTGCTGGGCATTACTGATAGTTTATAATCAAATGATTTCCCCCAAATTCATGGAAATTAAGTATGAGTGGGACGTTGGTCTGATAATAGAGATAAGAGCACATATACAGAGTGTCCTAAAAAATGTATACACATTTTAACAGCTGACAGCTAAATTTTGAAAATTAAATGTATTTTAATAAACATTGCCTTTATAATTATTCAAAGTGAGTGCATACATTTTGGGGAGACATCCATATTCACACACAAGAAATCTGGCTCAAAGCCCCTCTCTTCTTCACAGGCAGAAACCCCACAGATGCAACACCAAACCACCTTAGAACACAAGAGTGTGTTTCCCAAAGCTGAGTTATTCCATTACAAATCACAACGAATAGGGCTACAATATAATGCACACAAACTTCACTAAGCCTCACCCACCTCTCTTTCAGTGTAGTTCCTTCAGCCTGAAATGAAACACACACTTTCATGTCTTTCCTACAGGCCTGGCCCGTGACTGCCTGTGAGCTTACATATACTTATACACACATGCACAGCTACAAAAATCAGTGTACACACACAAACACACACACATGCACAGTGGGAACATAAGTACCAGCACACTTTCTCTCCAAAGCATCACTGAGGCCGGGAGAAACTAAGCTTCTGGATGCTTAGTACCATTTGGTTTCTCCAGTAACAAAGGATAAAACTTGAGTGGGTGCTTGTTCTAAATTCAAGTAATAAACAGGCTCATGCAGGTAGGTGATTGTCCCAGGAAAAATAAACTGGGAGGAAATAAACTGGGAGAAAAATAAAATGGGAGGAATCCCATTTGCTTTAGAGTTATTTGCAGGTATAAAGAATGGTTTTCCAGTTTCTACCAGTTCAATGATATTGAACACATCACAGTTTTGGGCCAGGGTCCTTGGCTGAGAGCCATGCTCACACTCACATGGCATCTGCACTCCCACTTACACACATTGTGTTCTCACTAAGAGCAAGGCTAAATTTGCTTATCTGTTACACTGTATACAGGTCTTAATAAAGTCTTTTTACCGTAAAATTTTAATAACTTGGGATATAGGCAGGATAGAAAAAATATTTAAGTGGCATTTAAAAGCAAATCCATTAAATTTTAGGGTACCTGCATTACATGGTTAGAACATTATCATTTAGATCCTGCAGGGGAAATGGCCACTGTAAGAGAGAAGGAAAATTGTGTACTTTGGAAAACACAATCCAAGTCTAATATCATTTGTGAGATGAGAACTCTTTGCTCATTACCAGGAAGATTGTTTTTATCCTACCCATAACTAAAGTTATTAAAGTTTGAGCCTGTAAATGCTTAATGAGAAACTGAGGAATAAATGACAACAGCTAGGACCTGGACTAGTATTTATGGATGATAAACTTTAAATCACAATTGTGAGATAGTGCCTTGGCCTACATGGCATCCCCCCCCCCCCGCCCTTGTGAGTGTAAAATGACTACACGGTTAAAGAGTAAGTTGGGTACCATACTAACCATGATGCTGTCCAGTGGGGGGAAGCACTTCTACTTGGATTCAAAAATGGAGTTGACACTCCAGCTAAAAGCCAGAGCAATATGATCCACTTCTCCCCACCTGCCCAATGTCATCCTCTGTCCATACTCTCCAAATAGTGGAAACCAGGATGTCCCTGCGAGGACAGAAACAGTGGCAGCACCTTGCACACAAGAGAAGACATGGGAGTTACTCTGTCATCTGGGAGGAGTGGACCACCCCAGCCACACAGCTGAGGAGGGTTCAATTGGAACTCAGCGTCTGTAAACTGAGACCAAAAAGCCAGTATGGTCAGCCAAGGACGGGCTGGCAGCTCTCTGGTTTTTTAGTGGAGGCTGCTAGAGTTGTCAATTGAGCCCTCTGCCTTGGGCCAGGCTGCAACTTGGTGAAACTGTGAACTGAGTGGTGGTCTTCATGGCATTACATGTGAGGGGCTCCATCTTGCATTTCCCAGTCTCTGAGTAGAGACATGGAGCATGTGCTCTCTGCACTCCCAGGAGAGGAGGGAGGGCTGACGTCCAGGTGGGAAAGGGCTATGGGGGGTCCTGAACACTAGCAGAGGTACCCGTCATTCAGGAGGTAATGGGCATCTCTGAAGGGTTTGGGGCCCAAATGAGGAGTGTGCATGGAGCTGATTTAGGAATACTCCTCTGTAGGATGTGATTTGAGAAGACAGTAAAAAGGAGGCTGGCTAGAAGAGGGTGTCAGAGTACAAGAAAGAGGAGAAGTTTGTATCTTCTTATGAGGAACAAGAGCCATCCCCTCAGAGTTGTTTCAGGGTCTATGATTTCTCACCAGTCTCACTCAGTATAAAGGGTATAAATGTGCTCAAAGGGGTTGCCAACTGTAGGAGCCAAACTATTTAAGGGTGTCATGCAAACTACAGAGAAGGCATTGTGAATGGTTTGGTCCTGTGGCAAACTGGAGAATCCACCTGGCAGAAGGTATTCCCATTCAAAACTATTGAAACACTGTCAACAGACACTACATCTCTCTGCATATGTTTTGAGTTTTAACCCAAGTGCTCCTGCAACTCCTCCTTCTGCTTGAGGGGGGGGGCACCATCCTCCAGCCTGGGCTCTTGCATCTTGTTCTTTCCATTCCTTGCGGTGAAGCATGGTGTGGGGGAACACCTGTATACGGTGATGGTGCATGGATTGGAGCAAGTGATAAGAGAGGCTTCAGACATCGATTGTCAACAGCCTCCACATGCTATGGCTATAGATGGCCTGGGCACTCTGGTGAGACTGATCTGTATCCTATGCCAGTCAGAAAGCACAGACCCTCACCACCACCACCCACCCTTCCATGGTCCCTTTTCTGCCCTGTTTTAAGCATACAGTTACCCACTGCTTCAAGGCTGGGAGAAAGTGGGGCAAGGAAATGGCTCTATTAGCCCAGTACTGAGGACTGACTTGCATCACTATTCTTTCATTATGTGAGAATGTTGTACATTATCGTTAGGTAAAATGTGATGTGACTCTTCCTTCAATTAAACACAATGATGGGAGCAAAGTCTGTATTAGTGTGCAAATTCCCCTGGAGAGTATCTTTTCTGCACAGTGCAATGACTATTAGTTTTCTGCCAAAATAAAGGTCACCAGGTAGGAGCCTCACACACCCAAGCCTGACTTCCTTGGACATGCAGTGTAATCAGGCAAGATGTGTCACAATCAGGAAGGCAAGGGTGCAATTATATTGAATATGCCTAGCACACTGCAACCTGGCCCCTGCTCTCCCAAGTGCCCAGATGTCATAAATCCCGGAGTCTGGCTCGCAGAGTTCATCCTTCCTATTTATCCTAATTCAAGGAAGAGGCAAATAGTCCCAGTGCCTGATCTGAGCCACTTAAATATCAGAAGTTCCCTATAGATGGTTTCACCTGCAGAGAACAGCAAAGAGTGTGAATCTTGATCCGCTTACTTATATGCAGGAATACACCCTTCTTCATTTTTCTATATCTTAATGTCTAATTTAAGCCTTCATTACACTGTGTGACAAATTAATCTCAGATAACTCAAGCTCTTGCCTGGGATTGGTCTAAATTCCAGGAAATTATGCAGAGAACAGTGTCTGGGAGGAGACAGAAGGGTTGAGCCCTTGGTCCTCAGTCCATGCTGTCATCCACCAGTAGGAATATAGTCCTGCCTGGTCCTTATCCATCTGGCCTTGTCACAGTTCTCAGCATCTCATAGGATCTGGGTCATTATGAGGATGAGATGCTCTGATAGACTAAATAACTCCCAAGACCATGAACTCAGCCAGCCCAGCATCCTACTTCTAGGAGCACCCACTGATCTTCTCTGGGGATCCAACCCTTCTCACCACTCAGTCCAGTTGACTTGGAAGGAACTGAATCCACATCCCAGCTCTTGGAGGAAAGATGTGACTTAGCCAAACAGCCCATTTCAATCCCCTAGCCAAACTGATGTGTTCAGAGATAAATCCTTCAGAATTGTCCACTGACAGTCTTCCTATGTTTGGAAGTACTAGTGAAGAAGCAGTATGTTTGGGGGGGGGTCATTAAGTTGGAAGGATGAAGCTGGGAATTGCTGGGGGCAATCTGGAACTATATGGAGGGAATCTGCCTGAGAAGCAATGCAATATGGAGTGGCAGAGTGGAGGAATGGAAGAACACTGGTTCTGCTGGCCTTGAGCTCCTGGTCCAGCTATACCGAAGCTATCTGCACTGTCCACTTTTCAGTTACATGAACTGATAATTTGCCTTTCCTGTTCAGGCTAGTTTGAGCTGGGCTTCTGTGCAACCAGAATAATTTGAGTGGGACATTATGGATAAAAGTGAAAATCATTCCAGCTTAAGAAACCTAAGGGCAGGGCAGACCCAGGTATGCTGGGCTCTGAATTTGTATAATTTTAGCAGCTCTCTCTAAGAAAAAGAAGATCACATTACAAATACAGAGTGTCATAGGGCCATTTTATAATAGGAAAGGACACATGAAAATAGGGGCCCTGAAACTTAAGTTTCTTTAACTCACTGGTAATTGGGAGGCCCAGGGAGTCGTCTCCATTGTTCTATAAAGCCTTTGATAAAAACACGGAATCTTTTTAGGTCTCGGTTTCAACATCTAAGGCAAGAAGGCTAATCTAAGTTAAATCTCATCAAGCTTAAAAACACCATGTGTTTCCAATTTTAATTGAAGAAATGATATCATTTATTTTTTTCAATAGTTGCTTGGACGAAAATTTCTCTGTATGTCCAGCACCTGCCTGGGTGATCTGATTTGTCTGGACTCATCATCTCTCTTTCCTACCTTCCCCTGCAGAACACGCCACTGCTCCACTAACACTGGCCCAGAGATTCAGACAGCCATGCATTTCCACCATCTTGGTGGGCATAGGACTGACCAGGAATGGGAAGAGGCTGATTTGGGAAAATAATGCCAAGTTTTGTACTCTCTAAGTAAGTGTTTCTCTCTCAGCTGTCTGGGAAGAGAAGCTTTCTTAAAAAATGTTTTCATACAAAATTTCTAAAATGCTGAAAATACAATAAGATTAACAGTCCCTAGAGGCAATGGCTTAAATATTTTATCTTCTTAGATATCAGTTACACTGCACTTTCCTCCAAGGATCTAAAGTCTTTTAAATATAGCATCTAATTAATCCTCCTGTCATCTGTGGATGGAGCAGCATCATTACCCTTATTTCACAGGTGAGGACACAGATACTATGGGAAGGGGGTCCACAGGCAGAAGCAGCAGCCTGATTCCAATTAGTAGAGACCCCAGCCACACCACTGGTAGCTGACCCAGTGGGGACATCATTCATAAAACCCCTTCAAAAGAGGCCACTCCTGACCTACACAACACAGGGCATTCAGAGTATAGCAGACAGTCACCAAAGAGATACCAAGGAAGGTTAGAGACATCTCTGACCCAGATGCACAGACAAGGCTCAGAGAGCGAATGACTCATCTCACTAGAGATGATCGATTCAGGATTCAGATGGCCACATCTCTAACAGACCTCCGAAGCTTTGAATTTTCACAAACAGGTTATTTTTAAACACTCCCTTATTAAAAGTTTTGGGGCTAAAGTGGCACACACCTCCCCCCCCAAAAAAGCAGAAAACAATGCTCACAATCATTAGCTTGTGTTTGTTGCACTTCCCACATGCCAGGCAGCATGCCCCACAATGGTCATCCTCGATCTCTGACCTCCAGCTCTGAACTGTAACCATCACTGTTCTCACTGTAAGAGGCAGAGATGACACCTCAATGAGTTTGACTCATTGCTTCCAACTAGAGAGCATGGGGACAGAGAGTAGAATTCTTCCACCGGCTGCTCCCTGCTGCTCCTCAGTTTCATTTTTCAAACTATTTGATTGTTTAGATGCAGCATTAAGCAATATGGCCCATCACTTCTGGTGACTCCTGCTGGATAAACCAGATAGAAGCTAAGGAGAGACATCTCCCCCCAACACACACACCCAACTCCACCCCTCCAGGAGCACACCTTTCTCGCAGCCATCACCACAGCAACTGCAGGTGTAAGGGTTACAAGCACAGTGTTTTCCGAAGGAAAAGGTTCAACTCAGAAGTTACCCAAAGGTTCTCTCATTGTCAAAATGGGGAACCCCTGTTCCTGCCTCCTCCCCAAATTCAGAGCACCAACCCCATAGTGCAAACCCAGAGGATGTGGCAAAACATCAAATACAAAATGTCCTCCCTCTTGGCCACATGACAGTGCTTCCAGGGAGAGAAACATAATGGAGATAAAGGGGAGGAAAGGGATCGCAGAAAAAAAGATGGAAGCGAGGGGCAAGGTGTGTGTGTGTGTGTGTGTGTGTGTGTGTGTGTGTGTGTGAGATCAGGAGTGGAAGAAGGAAAAGAGAGAAAGGTGGAAAGCAGTGAGTGAGGAGAAAGATGAAGGCAAAGAGACTAGAAGAGAGAACCCAGCACTGCGACAGGAGCCTCTGACCCAAGTTGTAAAATGACAAGGATTGAGTGAGCAGTTTTTAATACAGATAATATTGTCCATGTAGTCTATAAATATAAAATTAAATGCTGACCTCTCTGGTCCATGTCAAAAGTCCCAGCCAGTGTCAGCACATATTGTTTTTATTTGTTTCAAGAGAAAATAGATCAACAACATTAAGCTCCCAATGAACAGAGAATTGAATGAATTAAAAAGCAGAGCCATAAATCGCACTGGGTTTATTGGCACCGTGATAAACATGCCTAGGACTCCACGGGGAGTGGGGTCTGGAGTATTCTCAATACCCCGCAGCCTCCTCACCACTAAGAAAGAAAAAGAGATATTAAGACTGGGCGCTCTTCTCCACTCTCACTGCCTCTATCCATCACCATATGACAAAGGCTCCAGCACACATTTCAAGAAATATTGAGAAGGAGGAGAACCTGGAAACAAGGCAATTTGGAGCAGCCCTGGGGATTCAGGGTGCCCAAGTGCCCCCCCTCACCAACTACATTTGACAAGAGGAGTTGTTAGGGAAGGAAGAGCTGAGGCTGGAAGTCCGAAGCATCCAGGAGGCCCTGGCCAGCCACCGCCCACCCTCCCGGCTCCCACTCTCCTAGGCCAGTTGGTTATTCACAGGAACAGCTGCTTGCCAACCAGGGAAATGCATTTATTTCCAGCTTAGGAATTCACACCATAACTTGGGCAGTTGCTAAATAAAGCATCATTCCTTTCACAAAGCCAGTTTCGTGTGGACTTTTCAGCACTGACTTCATGATGAATCTGAACAATTCTTAATTATAGAGACAGAGCTGAGTACCAGCATTTATAGAGAAGAGACAAACTATTCACAGGACTCACACTGTCTCTTGGCATGGCCAGTTTGGTCCCCAGAAGCCACACAGAGGAGACTTGTCAGAGACACAGAACCTGCCTGCCATCCACACACCACTCCTTTATTACCTGCCTCTAACCAGGCTGTAACTATGGAGGTTGAGAGGCAGGCAGAGCAGAGATAGAATGAATTGTTTCACTAGACTTTTTGATGACCCCTCAGCTGCCACCATCAGTTGAAAAAGGAATACCCCAAGATTTGGGCAGAAGAATCTTATATGAAGTACTAAAAGGCAACATAAATCAGACTGAAAATAACTCACTTATAAACAAAAGAAATGCTATATATTTATAAAGCAATAGTAAAAAAAAATGGACTAAATTATTAAAACTCAGAAATAATTACCATTTAAAACAAATTTATAAAGGAATAAAAATTGCTTAGCTATTAAAATATTTTAGGTAAGTAATTATTTTACAAAGCTACTATTTGCTCTACAATTTCTACTGATACTGATACTTTAAGTCTGTCACTGATTGTGCTAAAACTCGGTCAGATGACCATGCAGCTGGCTTGGCTCACAGACAACATTTTTTCACCATTACAGTTACATGACCTCAATTAGATGAGAGAGTCATCCTCTCTGATGTGGGAATGTATGGGGGTGCGCTTTGGCACATCCTCTTGAGCCTCTCCACTTAGGATCTGTTCTTTCTTTATAATAAAAATAGTAATAAAGTGGCCAGCACACCTAGTGCTCATCAAAGGCTTTCTCGATGTCCATGTAATTCATCCCCACAACACCACCAGGCAAGTGTCAGTACTATGTCCAGGAAACTGAGGCACACAGAGGTTAGATAACTTGTCCAAGGTCACCCATAAATGGCAGACTGGATTCCAGCCCAGGCAGCCTAGCTAGTCTCTGCTCTTGGACATGTACACAGACTTATTTCTTTCCCGGGCTCTGCCTAGCAGCAACCCAAGTCCCACCTCGTACCATCTTAAAGGCCACATGCGGTCTCAAAGGGGTATATGCACCCCTGTGCTCACTGTAGCATTATTTGCAATATTCAAGATAAAAAACAACCTAAGGATCTGTCAACAGATGAATGAATAAAGAAAACATGGCATAAAATACACAACAGGATATCATTCAGCCATAAAACAAAGAAACCCTGCCATTTGCTACAATGTGAATGAATGTGGAGGGCATTATTGCTCAGTGAAATAAGAGAAAGACAAATACTGATGGGATCACTTGTATGTGTAATCTAGAAAAAGAAAAAAAAAAGTTAAACTCATAGAAACAGAAAATAGAATGGTGGCTGCCAGGGAATGAGGAAGGAGAAATTGGGAGATATTGGTCAATGATCACAAACTTACAGTTGTAAGTTGAATAACTTCTGGGGACTAGTTCATAAAACTGTAACATACACTCGAATTTGCTGAGAGTAGGTAAGTGTTCTCACCACCAAAAAAAAAAAAAAAAAAAAAAAAAAAGTATGTGAGGCGATGGATTCGCTAGTCAGATTGATTGTGGTCATTTCACAACATGCACGTATATCAAAGATCACTTTGTGCACTTTAAACATATACAACTGGACTTGTGGATCATACCACAATAAAGCTGGGGGTAGAGGGAGGCCCCATTTGTCCCTTGCAGTTCCCGTGCAGTGTGGAGTTCCCAGGTGTGCCCTGAACAAGTCTCCAGTGTGGATGATGACAGGATAACAACAGCTTGACAGACACTGGCCCCAATCTGGTCACCCAGGGCTCTAGGCCTGGAGGCACCCCAGTATCTTTGGGTATTCCCTAGTGGGTCTCACAGGAGCTCTCAAGCATATCAGACTTTCAAAGCCAGCACTATGTAGCCCCTGTCCACACCCCTGCAGTGCCCTCAGGGCCAGAGCTCTGGGGGCAACGGGAGCAGTTCCAGTTCTCCAGCTCAGGCACTCTTGCCTAATGGGTCATGGCAGGGAGGGCCCATACTGTTTGTGCTCCCACGTGCCTTGGGTTTCTCTGCAGCCTCAGGGAATGGGATGGGAATAGGAACTGACCTTGGTCCTAAGGATCCTCTTCTCTTGCTGCCCAGCCAGCACCTATCTTCAGCCCAGACGAAAGACCCTCTGTGTAAACTAAGTCAAGCACATTTGTAATATGCCTAAGCAAGGACAACATTGTCTGTTGAAACATAAAACATGAAACAAATCTTGGGGTATTCCTTTTTCAACTGATGGTGGCAGCTGAGGGGTCATCAAAAAGTCTAGTGAAACAATTCATTCTATCTCTGCTCTGCCTGCCTCTTTACAAATGAAGAAAGAGAATGATGACCTGGCAATTAAAATGAGGACACACAAACATACCATACTGGACCTAAGCAATATCGATTCCAATGCAGCTAACATCCAGAAATAATTTGTTAATTTCTCTGCCTCTTAGAAAGAGACCTTTCTAATTCAGATACAGTATTGCCAAGCTAAATGCCAAGACAATAGACTAAGACCTTCAAGATCCAATTTTTGTCTGTCAGGAAAATGCAAGTGATTTCCTTTGCGGGTCTATGTTGAAAAGAATTTCAGGAGAGAGACTGCACCAGCATACACCCACTCAGTCTTCCAGACAGTGGATGCCTCTGCATTTGTTTGTTTAAAAGGTTTTCTATTTAGAAAGCAGAGGTCTTATATATGACGATTTAGATGAATTAGTGAGTTGACAATGATGAAGTTAATTAATTCAGGTGATATAGACATGCCAACTGGGTAATTCAAGATGAAAAGAGTTCAGCATGTGTGAAAATAAAAGTATTAATCTCCTTTATCGCTGTTTTATACAGAACTTTTATTAGCATGTATTAGAGAAGGAGGGGCAGAGGAGAAAACATTCACATGTCAGCCGTTTTAAGGGAGACTGGCAGGGGGCTGCCCCCAAGATCTTCAGAGAGTGATGTTGACTTATTACCCACCATTAGGAGGGAGTGTTAGTTTCTCATTTGTCTGAGACAGAAAGCTTCTTCCACAATATTGAGAGTTACTATCTCCATGAAGAGTTGAGTTTTGGTTCCTAAATAACCAGGATTGGCTCCATTTCTCACCTCCCACTTGAACACAAGAGATACCAAATCCAAATCAGATGTCCTTGCCATAGCCAGTGTGGCTCAGATGGGCATCATTCCGTGTACCAAAAGGTCGCTGGGTTTGATTCCTAGTGAGGGCACATACTCAGGTTGTGGGTTCTATCCACAGTGGGGGATGTGTAGGAAACAGCCAATTGATGTTTTGCTCTCAAATCAATGTGTTTTTTCTCTCTCCTCCTCCTCCTCCCTTCCTCTCTAAAAATCAAATTTTAAAATCTTTTTAAAAAATCAGATGTCCTTGGGGAGAAAGAATTGAAATATTCAAGCAGCTGATGAATATCATGTAGCCCTCAAATGAGTCTATTTTGCTAAATTCTGAGGTTTTATCCAGAGGATTGACATAATGTGAATTCAGCCTAATATTTTCATCCTCATTTCTAAAATGTTCCTAACCCTTTTCAACCTAACAAAAGGCTTCACATCCCCAAAACGAAGGGGTTCATTTTGACGTTAATAACTTCCCACCTGCTATGAAGGGGTTTGAGGCAGGTGCATTTCTTGATGCCCTGGGGGCATCTGTCTTCTTCCTAGTCACCAATGGAGACAAGACTCCCAGAGGCAGACAAGAGGTGACTGGTTCAGATATTGATCAACTCTTACTCACATAAAACCTTTAACCTCCCTCCAAGCATGATGGTCAAGCCAATGCCTGATATTCACATGTGGAAATCAAGGGAAATATAAAATATCAGCATCCATGACAACATGGGCTATGATCTCATTTGATGTTCCACACCAAGCAGAGGGCAGCTCTGGGTAAGCTGGAAAAATTGTGCACTGGGGATACTGATGCAACATAGCCTGCTGATGACCAAGGGGATAGGAAGCCCTGTTACCAATGCCCAAACCCACTGACAATCTGCACTACTTGGGGTTGGCCGGGAGGACTGGGAGGCATGGAAGATCAACACAGGAGGGAACACTGGCCATTACAATCATCACTATTTGTTAAGTGTGCCCTGAACTGGGTGTTCTGCCTATATCCTCCCGCTAGAACCTCCTGGTTGTGCAGGTAACAAAGACCAGGGGAGGATCCGATGGTAGAGCACTTTATACCCTCAAAACACCTTCCCATCCATATCACAATTCCTCCACGTGGCAGTCTGAGAATCTGGCAAGCATGCAGGGAACGGTTCCATCTTCCAGAGCTTTCCTTTAGTGCTATGTTCTCAAACAACAGTTCCTGAGGAACAAGGTGTTAATTTACACTAAAGTGTTAAAGGTGAAAACAGAAAACTGAGTTACATGCCTCAGAGAGCATATCATAACCATGGGATATTGGAGCATCATGAACTGTGTTGTCAGATCTTGTCCCAGTTTCCCCTCTCAGTAAATTGTGTGGCCTTAAACAGAACAAGTCCTTTAACCTCTTCTGGCCATAGTCTACTATTTTGTGAGATGAGGCTCGTAGCGTCTACCTCTGCTGTCTGTCTGTCTGTGATTTAGATGTTTATGAAGAGCTCAGTACAGAGCACCGAGTAAATGGCCAACACACTGTCAGTTTAAGGAGGCTTTCACTACACTTTGTGTCTGCAGATCCTGTACCTGCCAGGCCCATCCAAAATCTCACAGTGGTCAAGGTTCCTTGCTCCTTCTCTTCACCTTTCTGAAAGACTTTAAAACTTTCTGAAAGTGTCTTGCACTAGCATTTCACCCAGCATGTGGAGACTAAAGGAGGCCCTGAAGGTAAGGTGAAGGCACTGGTACAAGTGGAAGAAGACTAGGATGAAGTCGTGGCTGGTCACCTGCCTCCAGGTCCCCGGATATGTGTGTGCAAACTCACACATGCCCATAAGTTGCTGAAAGGCCTGCTATGAGAATACAATAACCTAAGTATCCCCATTTATGCCTTGATTTTCTTGACTACCTAGACTCCGGGAATCTCATACTAAGTCTATTTTTCATATCCAATACCAACCTGCAGCTCCAGGCTACTCAGAATAGTGGGTATGTACCAGTTAGTTTGGGCTCCAACAAGCTCCCTTCAAATGTTGTGGCTTCAACAACAACCTAACTCACCATTCTGTGAGTCAGCAATGTGTGCTGAGCTGAGTTGGGCAGTTCTTCTGGACTTGGCTACTCTCACTCTTGTGTCTGCAGTTAGCTGCTGAGCACCAGGAGGCTGGCTGATCTAAGATGATGCAGTTTGAGGGTGTGCTATGCTCCCTGGTCTCACCCTCCAGTGGGCTGGTCAGAGCCTGTTGACATGAGGTTCACAGCATCTAAAAGAAACAGCAGAGCAGAGGCAAGCACAGCCTCTTGAGGCCTAGGCTCAGACATGCAGAGTTTTTGTTTTTGTTTTGTTTTGTTCTTTGCCTTTGCTGTATTCTATAAAGACAGTAAGTCATACGTCAGCTCAGATTCATGAGATGTAGAGACTTCACTTCTTGATGGAAAGAATGGCAAAGTCACTTTGCAGAGACACAGAGAAGGCAATACTTGTGGCCATTTTTTGCAAATAATTAATCACAGGATATAGAGAGCCCAAGGCTGGGTCTAGAGAATTATTGAGAATCCATCTGAGCAGGCCAGTCCTGACTTTCCCACACTCCGCCCCACACCCTCCACCCCTTTTGTTGCTGCAGTAACACTGGTGTTTCCCTAAAATATGAGAAAACCATTTTGCTGTTATGTTTTTCACTGACAGTTGAGAATATTTTTTACCCATTTATGGGTGCAAATTAATGAGATGACAACAGACTGAAACCAATGACAACTGCTAATCTGTAAGCAAAAACAAGGGATGAGGAGCCGAGAGCAGTACAGCTGTTTTATTTTAATTGAGGAATGATTTTATGTTAGAAACACTCAATATTCATAGCAAATTAAAAATAATGAAGTGAATTGATACCAATGATATTTTTTTGCTTACTATCCCTTTGTAAATCTATTTTTTCACACAAATTGACAGGCCTAATTGATACATATGCTATTATTCCTCATTAGTAGGCTGAATAAAATAATTCTTGATTAAATTTATTGCAATTTACCAATCCAGCATAATGTTTGCAAGCTATAAAAGTCAATCAACAGGAAACCAGGGGGAAGCCAATGACATTATTACATGTTATATAACACATAAATGGTCTCCATGCCCTGGCAAAGGGAAGACCATCTGAAGACCCACAAATGGACAACACACCATGAAGAGGGAGGTCTGACTCTGTCCCAGCATTCATAGACATCAGCAAGAGCTTCAAGACCCCCCTCCCTATGAAGCTGTCCTGGGGTTGAACCATCCCTGCCCTCCTGGCCTGTGCCCATCCTTTGGCAGGCTTTCAGCCTTAATGACTATGATGTACAATGACCTCCAGGGGCCTGAGGCTGGCAATGAAACCTGTCACCCACACCCATCCCTCCCAGCAGGATATCAAAAGGGAGGCAACTTAGAGAGATGACGAGAGACAAAACTACAACCTGGCCCCCAAGAGCTTGTCTGCTTCAGGTCACCCATTCTGGGGTACACAAGTCAGAGGAGGTACAGAGTTCAACTGATTTTCAATGAAATAAGATTTTAATGGAGCATCTGACTCTCCAATATCTTAGATACCACATAGCAATAGTATTTAATGTCATGTCCGGCTCAATAGTTATGTTCTACTAGGCCCAACAGCAGTGTTTTTGTTTTTTGTTGTTTTGTTTTTTAAAGAAGAATTCTTTGACAAACTTGGGGATTGCACATTAATCCTTGGTGTCCATATTCCCCTTAAGGAAGAGGAATATCTGGTCCCTTCTGTATGGAACTGAGTCAAAGCTACCCCCTTTGGGTTAACTTGGAAAACCAGTAACAACAGTGAGGTTTTCCCACAACACCCTCCTACTGCCCTTCCCAGCACTTCTCCATTCATGACTGACACAAACATCCTGTTCTGGACTCTTACCATCACTCTTATGCTTCCCTATTGAAGCTATTAAGCATCTCACTCTCCATAACTCCCTCTACCCTCTGTGAACACAGCCCAATTGTATCTCATTCCCCAGGGTCCTGCTCTCCAGGCAATGAGCTATGAATATTCCCTCTCTCCCAAGGTCATGATGATGAAGAAGATTCTTCTGGATTGCTGAAGTCTCCACTTACCAGGTATAATGGTTAATAATGCAGATCTTTTTCAATAAATGGAGTTACACATATGTTGATATACTAGAGCAGTGTTCTGACAGGGAGAGGGACAAGGATAGTTAGGAACGTAGGAGGTACTCAATAAGTGGTTTTAGACTTGGGTCCTACAACTGATCATCTCCTGTAATTCCTTTTCACTCTCTGCAATAAATAATTATTTGAGAGGTTGAAGAGAGATTTAAATGTGCCTCAAGGTCCCTTCTCCTTTGACCCTGAGATTCTGGGATTCTGCAAGGCATTGGGGGAGCAAAAAATATCTCAGTGGGGGAACCACACAAGGCAACTCCCTGGGCACAGAGAGTTGCTCCTAGACACAAGCCACCACGTGTACAACCAAATGCAGTTAAGACTGAGTGAGTCAAAGTCTCAATGCAAGGAGGGGCATTCTACTGGGGATCCCAAGTAAAACTTGGAAGAATGCTACCTTTTCTTCTCTTTAAGGGCCTTGAATACTGCTGAAGTTGTGCTAATATGTGCCTACTACCCCAAATCTCACTTTATGCTCCACACTGAGAATTTAACTTCTGACAGATCCTTCCACCTATAAATTCCACAAGAAGAGATACACAGACACAGCTTACTACTTCCCATCTCCAAACCTCCCCCTCCTCCTCATTCCTAGTGCCAGGAGAGGGTTCAACTATATATACTCAAACCACAAACTCAGGAGACATGTCTAACTTTCCCCTGTGCATTACTACGTTCCCTGCCCTATATCCCATCTTTAATAACACCCTTTGTATTCACTGAGCTAGTCTTCTCGCATCCTATGCCACTGATGCAGTTCACCACAGTCTCTTATTCATATGCACCATTCATGCATGCAGGTAACCACATCAGAAAAGTGCCTGACATACAATAATAACAATAATAATAGTATAGTTCTTTATATTGAACACTTAGAACCTGGAACTTGTGCAAATGTATTTTGTGCATAATCTCACCTGGCAGTTCTTTAGGGTGAATATCATTATTGTGGTCATTTATACAGGAGGAGAATGAGGCTCAGAGGACCATGCCAAGGTCCCACAGCTAGGAAATCCCAGAGCTTGGATTGAAACTAGTTCTGCTCCATCTGACTCCAGGGCCTGGCTTCTGCATCCACAGGCCGTGTTGCCTCTGGGAGATTGGTGGGTATCTGTTGATTAACCAGATGGATCACCAGCACCCTCTGATCTAGCTCGTGTACACCAGCTGTGCTCCTTCCAAGTCTTCATGCTGTAACCACCAGGATCAGTCCTCAGCATAAGTCTGTTGTTGTCACCTCTGCTTAAAATCTTCAATGGTAACCAACTCCTGAGCCTGCCCTGAAAGCTCTAGCCCCTTTCTCCTACTGCATTCTCACCTCCCTTCACTCTTCTGTCAGTCACATGATCTATGCAGAGTTCCGGGAACAATGCTCCATGATTGCACATGCCAACCCCTCTGTCCAGAACATCAGGCCTGAAGCTCTCAGCCTAGACACTGCTTCCTCCTGCCCCATCCTGTCAGCATAGTTGAGGCACCTGTCTTCTGTGTCCCCATTTCACTCTGCACTTAGGCCGCAGGACTGCCATGGCAGGTACTTTTCCCTCTGCTCCATTAATCTGTCAGTTCCTTAAGGCACAGCAGGCGTGTGTCTTCTCTAGGCCCCACTGGCTGGCACAGTGGCCAGCACGTAAATGTCAGTATCTGACAGCAAGGCCTCTTTGTCTTAAAGCATTGATTCAATAAAATTATTAGTGAACAAGACAGATAACATACAGCATAAGTGGGGCTACAGGAATCCATGACCAGAAAACACTTGTGAAACATGATGGGACAACATGTTGACAAACTGGAGGAGTGACTTCACACCTTGGTATATGTCAGAACCACCTGGTGGGCTTATAAAAGCATACATTACTGGCCCTGCTCCCATAGTTTCCAATTCAGCAGACCTGCAAGGAGGTTGAAAATCACTGGTCAGCCTTCAGGTGATGCTGTTGCTGGGCCAGGAGGTATATGATGAGAGCCACCCTTCTAGGAGATTTTGAAAAAGCCCAACAAAGAATAGGAGCACCCAATGAGACTAGGTTGGAGTGCAAAAAGAGAAATAAAGCACAGACTTCTTGTCTTGTCCAGGTTCTGTCTGAAGTTTGTAATTCACTAAACTCTAATGTAAACTCTGCTCTCTGAACAAGAATGTTTTGGGGCAAGTACACCGGTCCAATGCCACATTCATGTTAATTACAGCCTCTCACTGAGGAAATCCTGGCTTCCCACAGACATGCTGGTCCATTCAGCATCTGGTGCTAGATGCCCGGCACCCAGGCACAGAGCACAGGTGCTGTGAGAGACCCCATATGTGGTGCTGGCCACACAATCCAGGCCAAACTCCTCCTCACTTATAGGAGCCGCTCAAGACAAACCAATGGTATCCTATAGACATCGTGAGCATGGAGGAAACAAACAGATTAATCTCTGAAATTTGATAACCGTTCCAGACACAAGTAGCAACACACTTAGCGACAAAGCTGTCAAAATATGTTCCACAGCCTCATTGGCAAGAGATCTGGACACACAAATGAAATTCAGCAAAACCAAATCAGTTGCCAAAGTGGGAGGTTTGACAGCGTGTTCAGGAATTCATTTAGATCAAAACAGGAACATAGCCAAAGGAGTGAGCGTCACCACAAATTATTATGGAGTGATTAAAAATAATTAGTCAGTGATTTCAAAATATCACATGTATTTTTCAGTGGTATTGAGGAAACATGTTATATGACATGGGATTTTGTTTTTACATTGAGGTTTTTAATTTTTTTTCTAACTTCTCTTCAGCTTTTTAAAAACAAGGGCCACAGATGTAATAATAATACTCTACCATGCAAATCACTGTGGCTTAAAAGAGTATGTTTTTACGCAACAGGCTTCCTTTGCAAATATGCTAATGAAAGGAGAATGGAAGAGAGACTCCTGTCCCTTTCCTGGCCTCGTTGGCAAGGTTGGTCTCTAGTTGCTGTTCCTGAGTTAGAGTTTGGGATCAAGGGCATTGGAGGAGTTACATTTCCAAAGGTCTCCTGTGTGGCTGGACCAGCCCTGACAGCTGAGGCTCAGAGGCGGTGGGGGATGTCCCAGCTCACATAGGATTCTGACCTCCCAGCTCCAGATGCTTTCTTCAGTCAAAAGAAACCCGGAACCAAAAGGTTCCTGTGGCTTTTCTGAAGAAACCTCCTTCCAGGGACAGCTTCATGGAGCATCTGCTCCTGGTGCACCTGCCGTGCATGAAAAGAACTCTTGTCCAGGCAACAGATGAAGATCGCATGGGCTCTGTTCCTTTTGCCAGCCCCAGTGTCTCTGGTCAGACCAGAGCTAAGCAATGCTCCCTCAAGCATTAGAATACTAGAAGGCAGACATGGAGAGACCTACTATTCTCACATTTCAGAGTGACAGTGAGAACCCAGCTCTTCCATCTGGAAGAACCCAGTTCTTCCAGAACAAGGGAAAATTCCACCACCAGAGTATATGGAACACACTAGGCCATAGGAACAGACTAAAAGTCCAGCCACACCTCACTGCCCCATTTGTCCCCATCTGCCCCTGCAGCCTGGTTAGCCGCATTTTTTCTACTTCCTCTTCAAGAGTTAAGAAATCTTGCTAAGTAAGGGGTATTAACTTTTAAGTTGTCATAAAACCAAATAATCTTATTTATCAATTTGTTATAATTACAGAGCATGACTAAGCATATGCATGAGTTAGCCTAAAAAGCCAGCATGTACACACCTGCTGGGAGAACACTTTCCAAAATGAAATGTGAGGAAAATATTTTAATTTCATTTCCCTGTTCTAAAATCCCACTCAGAAAAGACAAAATAAATGAAGAAGAAGAAAAAGGAGGAGGATGAAGAAAAGGCAGGACTTCCAACATGGAACAGCCTTTACAGCTACGGCCTTTACACGATGCTCCTGAGCTATGGTCCCTGTCTCTGAGGAAGGCACCAGCATATAAAATGGTAGTGAATTTGCATTACTTCCAATCCATCATCCTCTGGGTGTGCAGGGAAAACCAGGGGACCCACTGCAACAAAGCTCAGCCTTCGTGTTGACAGATTCTTATTTAAGTGACTATGAATACAACAATTCCACAAATAATTTGTCAAGTGTGTGGCTGAACTGGCTCTGAACCCTGATAAATACCCTCTCCTCCCGCTACAGAAGCAGCATGTTTTGTGTGCGGATGCATGAGGAGGTAACAATCGATGCAGCTGTATTTCTCTGTTTTGTGTTTAACCAAAACAAACCAAACCAACCATACAAACAGAAAGCCATCTTTGATGGTGACTTTTTCTCAGTTCATACTGAGCAACAAGGGGTCCTTTGCAAACCCCACTGATGGTTCCCTGCCCACAGAGTCTCTGCCTTCCTTCTTGAACACTTCAGTCAGGTCACCTTAAGCCTTGAGCTCCCCTGGCTGCTGGCCTGAGCAGTGCACCTGGCAGCCTGGAGCCCAGGCCTGAGCACCTGTGATGATGCAGCACAAAGGGCAGAAGACTGACTTGTTGTTCAAGATGCACCTATAAGAAGGAGACACATGTCCTGTGAACAAAATGTGAATCTAATAATCTTTGAAGACTGCAATATACACCTAAGTGTCTCTAGCAGATGTAATTTAGTATGCATTATTAATTTATTTTTCATAAAGCTCCCTGCTCCTGTGAGGGTGAGTGAGAACATAGAGCCGCCCAGATGATCAGGCTCATTTGTCAGGGAAAGGCAGGTGCAGGCATACCAACAACTTCCCTTACCAGAATGCCATCCAGGAGGATGTACTGGTGGACTCTTCTCAGGGAAAAAGGCCACCTGCAAACTAGATATGCCAGATGTTTTACTGCAGTACCAACCTCCGACAGGGCATGAACACTTTGCACATTTGCGAAGTGAAGCAGTGACTTACAGATGCTGGACAGGCAGGCAAGGATATCTGAGTGTCAGTTACATGGGAACTTGATTCTGGGACTACAATGCCTATGCAAATAATTAAGAAAGAATTAACTCGTTCTCACATAAAATGCTAATTATTTATTGTTCATAAAGCAATCTAAAAAGTGAAGAGATTCATGCCATTGGGGCGTCATGATTTTCCAGTCACTAACTTAACCAGAATTTGCATTTTGGGACTCTAGCCACTGACTTACATGCAGTACGTAAGTCATTTTTCAAACACCCTGTCCTATCTTAATCTATTCATCATTAATCACATTTGGTCACTTTACATAGAGAACACTATTCAGATGGAAGATAAAAGAAATACATTAATAAAACTAAAGCAAGTTGGAATACTTCAAAACATAAGGTAAGGGATGAATATGGTTATCAAAGCAATTTATATACTGCACTTGGTGTCACTGTGAACTGGTGGAGCTGGAGCCTATTATTCAATGAGGAGCTGGGCTTTAACCATACCTTCTGTCATTGCTCTGAACCAGCACACGCATCTGAGATGGTCCTGGGAGCAGCTCTTCCCTCCTACAGGTGAAGTCTGGATACTTTCCTGGCTCAGATCACCTCTGCTGATGACTATGGGCTGGCCTAGTGAAGATACAGCCCCAGAAACACTCAGGGTGCCACTGTGGGGAATGTTTCATCCTCAATCAGCACTGCCCCTCCAATTTCCTCGGGAGGTCACTCTGGTCCCACTCAGTCAATGGCAGCAGTACCTCCTTGCTCCATAATGTCTAGGACACATCCTCTAGGACATAGGGTCTGGCTCCTGGACATCTGCGCAATGTCCCCTTCACAGGGCAAGGGCAGAGCAAAGTCATGATGTGCTTCCACACCAACAAAGGCAAAAGAAGAGTGGGATAGAAAGCCTGGGAGAGGAAACTACCTCTCCAGCTATATTCCTTGCAGCCATCCCAACCATGATGTCCCAAGCCAGCTGGGGCAGGGCCTCACCTGCCAGCCCACACACTGCCCATGTTCACCTGAGTGGTTCCCTGATGAGGGCCACCTTAGGGCATGTACTAGGCATGTACTAGGGCTGAACCAATAGGCTCCTATGAGAACTGGTTAAATAAGGATTCCCTTATTAGGTGGTGAGGGTGGGTGGTGGGAAGATTGGGTTATGGGCTCTTTGGTAAACTGAGGGTTAAACTGACATCTTCAGAGGAGAATGGTTGAGCCTCTACTCAGCCATACAGCTAGAAGGGGAGATAATCACCCCCAAACCAGGTGATGCTAATGCTGGGATCAGCTACACTTTGATAAATATGTGTGAAGTTCAGTTTGGAGGCACCATGGATCCCAAGAGACTTAACATATTCTGATTATGGTGTCTTCGATGTATATAATCAGCCATTTGGGTCCCTAAAACAAAATGCCATAGCCTGGGTGGCTCCTATAAACAGCAGACGTTTATCTTTCGCAGTTCTGGAGGCTGGAAGTCCAAGATGAAGGTGCTGGCAGATTCAGTGCCTGTCAGAGCTTTCTTTCTTGCTTATAGAAGGCTATCTTTTCTCTGTGTTCCTACATAGTGGAAGAGGAACTCTTTATGGTCCCCTTTATAAGGACACTAATCCCATTCATAAGGGCTCCATCCCCATGGCCTAAGCACTTCCCTAAAACCCCACCTCCTAATACCTTTATATTGGGGATTATATTTTCACATATGAATTTTAAGGGATTATATTTTCACATATGAATTTTGACATATGAGATATAAACATTCAGTCTATAGCAATTCAAAACAAGACTGATGGGATGAAGAGATTAACCAAAGGACTTATATGCATGCATATAAGCATAACCTATGGACACAGACAGTAGGGGGATGAGGGCATGTGCTGGGGGTGGGAATGGCTGGGGAGAGGCGATGGGGGGGAAAGGAGACATATGTAATACTTTAAACAATAAAGAATTAAAAGAAAATAAATGATTAAACTAGACACCATATTTTTAAAATCATTAAAAGAAAAGATTGATGGGGTAGACAGCAGTCAGTAGAGAGAACTTTGAACATCTGACAAATGCTTTAAACTTACTTTGCAGAAATAATTAAACAAAAGAAAAGTGATATGCATAATGCTTCAAGGAACTCAGCGATCCTCAGCAAGGTCACCAGCGCACAAAGTTAGCTCTATGAGGACAGGATCTGCATCTGTGCTTCATGTTTGTATTTCCAGCACCTACCACAGTGCCTAGCACATAGTAGGTCCACTGTGTGACAGACCACTAATGGGATTCTAAAGAAAACTAAGTACAGTTGAGTGGTTTTAATGGTGCAAAGCACACTCAATGACCCAAACTCAAGGGCTTGAATCCAGATGTTTCCGGCAGGCAGAAGAATCTAGAATAAATAGCTTAGATTGCTATCTGGTACCCCTGAGCCATAATATTTATTATTTTACTCATATCATGTTGTGGAGCTCTCTGACGTGCCAAGTTCTACGAAATGAAGCCATTGCCAGGCCTTGCTGGACGAGGAGGGGCCATCTGCCAGTGATGATGGCAGCTGGCAGGGGATGTCTCTCCAGGCAACTCAGGTGTGGCTGAAAGGGGTGTCCCTCCAACACAGAATGGGTGAGGGAAGGCACAGGTTGGGCACATGAGTGCAAGGGCCAGCACCATGCTGTCTCACACAGTGTGTGCCTGCTAAAGCACTATGTGGGCATGCCAGCCATTTACAACCATACTTGTTAAGGAAATACAACTGTTGTGACATGAGAAGGATCAAGGATGGTGCAAGGTGAATAGATGATGGGTGAGGGGAAAGACAAAGGATCTGGGGGAAAAAGTCTAGCCCTATGTGGGACTAATGATCAGGCAAAACATACAGGCCCTCTCACTAGCCTTTGATGACCAGTGTCAGTATAGCTCCTCTGTTCCTCAGAGAATACTTTGAGGCCAATGGCCTAGACTCCAGCCCTTGCCAAGGCACCAGCAGCACTGGGCCAGCAGTCTGCCCACAAAGAGTGCACACAGAGTACCACCTTAATAAAGAGTGAAGGGACAGGGGAATCAGAGTTACTTCCAAGGCATGTCCCTCTATATCTGACCTGCCATGCCACCGAAAGGAAATTTGCTTGCAATAGTGCCGTCCTTGACTTTGGAAATGGTGAGTGTGTGACGCCAACACATAATCACAACCAGGTTCACCTTTGTTTATCAATTTGGGTGCAGGTCAAATAATAGTAAATTTATGGGTGTTTTTCAAGTTTTTTCCCATGTAACAAAACTTCTTCCAAAGAAACTGGTTTTTGAAGTCCCAGTCAAAAAGTAGTAATGTTCTATCCACACATTAATGATTCCAAAATTCTCCATTATGAACAATATTTATCAAAAACAGCCCACTATCAGATGAAAGATGTGCCTTATCTTTTCTTGTCAACTAAAACATTATTCACTGAAAGTTTCTTTCATATCTGTTTCAGGGGTTTCAGTGTCATTTTAAATTGCAAATCAATCATCTATCCCACAGCCCTCGTTCTGGAGGGGAGATTAACGCTCTGGCTAAAATTGTTTACAAAGCCATTTGTAAACCTTCTGCTGATGCAGATGAGGAAAGTTTACCAGTTTAACATTGTTGATCCCAGAGAAAGCCTTAAGCAATGACTTCAGAGGGCAAAAAAATTTGTTCATTTATCATTATTGTCATGGGCTTTCGCAAATGATAACAATTTGTCTTCATCCTATTTTTAGACAATGAGCCACAATAGAGTCCAGAAAGCCATTTTGCCAGATGGGAGAAGGTGCTTTCATTGCAAAATGTTGTCTTTTCTTTTCCTGCCCTATAAAATTGGCTTAAGTGAGAACCAAGGATATGTTTTAATGTCAGAATTCCCGGAAGACATAATGACATACAATAAAGGCATTGCCAGCTTCAGGAAGGATGTGGTTCAAATACACTGAATATGATTTTCAATCCCAAACAGTGACTTCGGGGATAGATAGAAACGCTGGAAAGATAGTTATGGATTTTAACATGCTCTCATTCCTAATTAATATTCCTCCTTTTTAAATGAAACACTGCAATAGGAAGCCCAATTACTTCTCATTAAGATGAATAAAAATGTTAGAATAAGCTGGACATAAAATAAACATTTAAAGTGATATATAGTTAATTTCACCAAGCTCTGAACAACTCATCAGGAGCTCTCTATGGAAGAATGGATAAGAAAATCCAGTGTTCATTAGAATGTTCCAGATTCTAGTATATCCCATCAGGCTCCTGACTTGTTTCCCTCAACAGGTCTCAGGCAGCTTCCCCAAACTTGTCTCTGGGCCTCTGACAGTCCAGTACCCTTTAACTACCCCCACCTTCCGCAAACAGCACCAAAGCACCCAGCTAAGTTCAGTAGGTGGCTCCCTGGCCTCTATTGTCTGTGTAAGCCTATCACTGATAATCATCTCATGCTTCAACACAAAGGAATAATAGTTCACCTATGCTTTCCCTCTATGGAAGATAATAAACAGATATACCGTACAGAGACTCTACAGTAAAAAATCAGTAATAACGTCATCATATGTGGTTCTTTTTGGGTGCAGGTGAAAGGGAAACATGAAACTTCATATTCTAGAAGTCCTTATCATTGAGCTGACATTTTAGCAAATATTGCTATTTACTCACTGGACACACGCTGGAAAAGTGAGAACATTGCTGAGCATTAATGAGCTTGAAACATGTTCTGAAAGACCATACATAACTAGTGTGTGTGCACACGCACACACACGCAAACACATGTATAAGCATGCCTTGGAGATTCATGAGAGAAAGGATCTTGTTTGGGGAGCTAAAAGAAATTGATACCACGGAATGGGTTCTTGAGGGGAGGGGTGTGCACTGTAAGTAGGCTTTCAAGAAAGGCTGCCTCTGGCCCACTCTGCACAGAGCACTGGCTGTGAGAAGCTGACAGCCTCCTTAACTGTGGCCTGCTGCAATTTAGCAACCTGGGGAACAGCCCAGTTTCTGCTTCTCTGCAAGCTGTCTGAACTGCACACCTCACCTGACAGAAAGCTGCTTTTCCAGCAGCCGTTTTCTTAAAAGCAGACAAAGAGACACCTTTTCGGGGTGGTCTCCATGCTGTTTTAGACTCTGAATCCTAATCATAGCCCATTCCACTACCTACAGTGCACACCTTGCCATCCTCCACATATTCCTGCTGCCCTTCCAGCCCTAGCCTGTCCCCTCCCAGGGACTTGCCCCAGCAGTCGCAATCCAATAACCCTATTCTTCAAGTGACAGGCAACAGGAGCCCAAAACAAAATAGAATCATTAAGCTCCTGGATCAACCCACCCCTGAAGCTAAGTACCTCTAGACTTTTCAATGAACTGAGTCAATAGAATCTCTTTATTATTTAAGCCAGTTTGAGTTTGATTTATTTTCTATCAAAAGCATCTTGGGCCCTGGCCGGTTTGGCTCGGTAGATAGAGTGTCGGCCTGCGGACTCAAGGGTCCCGGGTTCAATTCTGGTCAAGGGCATGTTCCTGGGATGCAGGCACATCCCCAGTAGGAGTTGTGCAGGAGGCAGCTGATCGATATTTCTCTCTCATCGATGTTTCTAACTCTCTATCCCTCTCTGTTCATCTCTGTGAAAAATCAATAAAATATATGTTTTTTAAAAAAGCATCTTGGCAGATATATTTCCAAACCTTCCCCCTAGTCTCAGACTTCCTAAGAGAACTAAAAATGTGGATTAACTAACCTATTTAACTTCAGCTCAGGAATCTTCATTCCAGCTACTCCTTGTAAACTGTGGTATTAACACGAATGAAAGCAAATGTTGTTGCAATCTCTATGCAGAGAACCCACCCTCCTGCTTCAGGATGTAATAAATGGAGATGGGAAAGTAGTTTACATCTGAATATATAGTCTATCCTATATAATAAAAGGGTAATATGCAAATCAATAGAACAGCAGAACAATGAGTCTCTATGACAGGCACTGATCACCAGGGGGCAGACACTCAATGCAGGAGCTGCCCCCTGGTGGTCTGTGTGCTCCTACAGGGGGAGCTCCACTCAGCCAGAAGCCGGCTCACAGCTCACAGCTGGTGAGCACAGCAGTGGTGGCGGGAGCCCCTCCTGCCTCTGTGGCAGCGCTAATGATGTCCGGCTTAGGGCTTAGGCTTACGCCTACTCCCCAAGGGCTCCTGGTCTGTGAGAGGGCACAGGCCGGGCTGAGGGACCCCCACCTCCCAAGTGCACGAATCACATGCCCTGGGCCTCTATTAGGTAATAACCCTTTAATCATTATAATGTAGCATCATTATAGATTTTGGCTGTTTTTGCCTGTCCTAAGCAGCCAAAGAAAAGGAGCAAGGGGCGATGTTAATTCCTATTTGGTAAAGTGGTTATAGAACTTCAGTGGCTGAAAACACAGGTGTGATCTTTCTATTTCTTTGGGAAGTAGTCTCTTGCAATTCACAAAAAGAGAGAGATCTTTCCTTTAAAGGAGTGAAAAACCAGTTTAAAACACAATCAGGTGTATGTGTGTTTATATGAAAGCTTGTAACTCTCTGGATGACAATGCTCAGAATGATCTGGATGGAATAAGGTGAATAGTGGGTTGTGAAAGGCAAGAAATCAACGTTATAAGAAAGTACTGGATAAAATATGATCAGCCAGTAACAACCACTGCAACTGAGATATTGATTTCCTGCATAGACATGGTCATGTGAAGTCTACAGCTCTATGGTCTATGCATATCTGATAAGAACTATCAGTAAATTATGTCTTTAATAGTGCTCTGATGTCCACTTCCTACTTTTTTTGTATTAATAAACATAGCATGCATTTATAAAACCATATTTAAGACTCTATTCTCCACATTTTTATTTCTTAGCTCATTTAATCACATCACCTAATGTAATTTTCTATCCCAAAGCATGGCACATATTAGACAATGCAATGGCAATACCCCTTTCATTTGGGAATAAGATATTAAAAAGCATAATTAACAGTACAAACTGATCTACTGTAATTTCTCACATATCTAGGTGACATGAATTTTTAAAGTATTTTTACTCTGTGACAAATTTTTTTCATGTACACACCCACACACACACACATGGTGGAAGAGCATGGCTTCTAAAAATCAATGTATCATTGTCTTTTCTATAGTGTCCACTTCTATTCAGTCCTCCAGGTATCACTGTACTTCAAAGACAAATGTCACTTAAATGGACAGGTCTCTTTTAAACATTTACCATTTCCTGTTTGGTCTATCTTCTCTCTCTCTCTCTCTCTCTCGCTCTCTCTCTCGCTCTCTCGCTCTCTCGCTCTCACTCTCACTTTCGCTCTCGCTCTCTCACCAAACAGAGGAAGAAGAAGAAAAAAACACCTTCGAAAACCCACATTTCTATATTATTGGTGTAGGTATGTTTGGTGCCCTGTATTGATCCCAGCATCTATGTGGATGCAATGCCGTGCATTAGAGTTGGCCATTGTAGGCAGAGCTGAGGACTGTGTCCATATTATGGCACCTGAATCAGTATGATGACAGCCCAGTGCAGCACTATTCAACCACAAGCTCATGTCATCATTTACAGCAGTAGGTCCTTAAATTGGTGGGTGGGGTTGGCCCAGGGTCTGCCCACGAAGCCCAAGTTTTCAATTGAGACACTGAGATGTATTGCTCTTGCTGACTTAGGTGGGAATGCAATGCAATATGCTGCCTCATCTTCAAGTTCAGACCAGACACCAAGGCAATGTGGTGAACCCACAATATGAGGCCCATGACTCAGGAACAAACACGTTTATGGACTTTAATATCAAAGAAACCTGGTTCAATATCAGCTCTGCCACCTGCTAGCAGCATGACTTCACTTCACCAAGCCTGTTTTCTTGTTATAACTGCATGAGATAATATTTATATACTCCTGGAAACATAGCAAGCTCTCAATAAATGGCAGAAGAAGCAATAAAGTCATAATGAGCTTTGCCTCTCATTCCCCACCTCTTTCCCTGAGCTCCAAATTTACACAGAAGACTAACTACTCGACATCTCCACCTGGGTGTCCCATAGGCCCAAGAAACTCAACATGATAAATCAAAACCATCATCTATTCCTTAAACTTACACAAATGAGAAGCCTGTACCCTCTCATACCCCCTCACTCTCCATTCATACTAAGTGAATAGCTCAGTCAAGGATTCATTGGACTTCAGGTTTGAAGTTGGCTTCACAAATTTTTCTCCTTCTCCAGAAAAACTAAAAAATCAAGATGAAAGACAAAAGAACATACTTATAAGTTTTACAGAAAACTGAAAAACAAATGTAATGCAAGACTCCAAAATATGTGTGAGGTTATCAAGAGCTGCTGTGATTGGGCAGAAGCCACATAAGAGAAGTGAAGAGAAACTCAGTGAGTGGCTAGAGGACTCAGTGACATATAGCTGGAAAGCCTACTATTATACTGAAAAAGACTCAACCTAATGCAAAACTATCCCTGTTTTCTTTTTTTTTAAATATATTTTATTGATTTTTTACAGAGAGGAAGAGAGAGGGATAGAGAGTTAGAAATATCGATGAGAGAGAAACATCGATCAGCTGCCTCCTGCACACTCCCCACTGGGGGGATGTGCCTGCAACCAAGGTACATGCCCTTGACTGGAATCGAACCTGGGACCTTTTGAGTCCACAGGCCGATGCTCTATTGACTGAGCCAAACCAGTTAGGGCACTATCCCTGTTTTCAACATGGGTCCAGAACACAAGCAAGCAAGGCTTCTGCCAGGAGCCCACTCAGTCTGATGGAGACAGAGTGGCGGCGTTGCAGGATGCAATCTGAATCTGAGGCAACGGAAGTGGAAAGCCTTCATTTGTGAACCAAAAGTTACTCCACCGCCTTCTTGCCCTAGGAAAAATTGGAAAGGGGTAGCAAAATTTAACAAAATGGAAAACCCTCACTATAGCCATCCATTTTACCATAGCTTTTAAGAAATGGGAAAAAATTATACCACTGAAGAAATATCACAGAGAAGAAACAATTGTCTCATATTTGCTCACTTGGTGTTAAAGGATATCAATTCAGAGATGATGAATCTGATGATCAGGCACATGGGTAAGTACAGGTATATTAACATGATGTTACAAACTAAACATGGGTGGTGGAAAAGAAAGGAAGATAAGGGAAGGAAAAGGAAATGTGCTAGTCATGTCATTCATCATGACAGAATGAAGAAGATCGGGTCTAAAGAAATAAGAACTAAAGCTGTCATGTAAAATTGTGTAGGAGTTATGACTGCAGAAACATATAAACTCCTTTAAATATCAGGAGAACCAAAGCACACAAAGAAAAACCTAATAGATAATGATATTTCAGAAGTAAGACCAAATATGTGCCATGTCAGATGTAAATGGGCTCAGTTGATCTATCAGAAAGATTTTCAGGTTGGTCCACAGAGCAAAATCAACCAAAGCTGTACTTAACAGACACAAAAGACCAAGTTGTTCAGCAAAGTTGAAAATAGAAGGATATTCATTCAAAGGTAGATCAGATAGACATAAACAAAAGGAAGTAGCAGCCATACTCTCAATATCTGATAAGACAGGATTCAGAATGAAAGCATAAACTGAGCTTTAGAGGGACGCTTTCTAATGGTAAAAGGAGAAATTCACAGTGATGAAATATCATATCTGAATACCTGTGCAACAGATGACAAAGCAGCAATAATAACGAAGCAAAAATTCCAGGAAACTCAAGAAGAAACAGCAGTAACCCTGGTAGCAGGAGACAGTCCAACATGCTCAGCCCATGGGAGACCAAAGGGGAAAAATACTTAGAATCCAGCAGTCACAGATAACATCGTTAATAAGATAGACTCTACTGAGTCATACAGACTGCATACCTTGACAATAGATCATTTATTTTCTTTTCAAATGCCCATAAAATATTAATAAAATAACTAGTCACATTCTAGGTCTCAAAGGAACTTTGATAAATTCCCCCAAACCATTTTTGTATTGGCAAAAATCACAAAGTATACAAAATATTCTCTGATCACAATGTAAGTAAATGAAATCAGAAAATAAGTCATTTCCCCCTGAAAATTAAGAATCAATAAACAAAAATTACTCTTAGACATACGCCTAAAGAGACAGCACAATCCCAAGTTTAAGAATTTCTTATTTTTAAATTTTTTTATTGATTAAGTAATAACATACATGTCCTTATCCCCACATTACCTCCCATACCCCCCACTCATGCCCTCACTCCCCTGTTGTCTGTGTCCATTGTTTAGGCCTATATGCTTGCATATAAGTCCTTTGGTTGATCTCTTCCCCTTAGCCCCACCCTCTCCCACCTTCCCTCTGAGGTTTGACAGTCTGATTGATGCTTCTCTGTCTCTTGATCTATTTTTGTTCATCAGTTTATGTTGCTCATTATATTCCATAAATGAGTGAGATCATGTGATATTTATCTTTCTCTGACTGGCTTATTTCACTTAGCATAATGCTCTCCAGTTTCATCCATCCTGTTACAAATGGTAAGAACTCCTTTTGTACTGCAGCGTAGCATTCCATGTATAGATATACCACAGTTTTATAATCCACTCATCTATTGATGGGCACTTTAAGAAATAATGAAAATACTATATATCAGAGACTATGGACACAGCTAAAAAGCACTCAGAGAAAAACCAAACTAAAAAACCTGTCTAAAAAATAAAGGATAAAATCAATGTATGAGGCATCTCACTTGAAAAACTAAAAATAAAACAGAGCTAAGAGATAAAAATCTAATAAAGATGAAAGCAAAAATTAATGTTAGAAACTCAACACAACCAAAAATTAAATCTAGAAGTTGTTTCTTTAGAAGAGGGGAAGACTAATAAAATAGCTTAACTACTGAAATATTTGCAAACAGCATCCATTAGACCATTAAAAAACAATACACTCTAAGAAATGGGTTCTTTAACCTTTTCACTTTTTTCTCCCACTCCTCTAATCCCCTGCCCTTCTGACAACCATTAGTCTGTTCTCTGTATCTGAGCCTGTTGCTGTTTTGGTTTTGGTAGTTACAACATAGTCATGGTGATGTAAAAGTACAGCATAGAAATATAGTCAATAATCCTATATAATAAAAGGGTAATATGCAAATTGACCCTAACAGCAGAACCACTGGGAATGACTGGTCACTATGACACACACTGACCACCAGGGGGCAGACACTCAATGCAGGAGCTGCCCCCTGGTGGTCAGTGCACTACCACAGCGGGAGCTCTGCTCAGCCACAAGCCAGGCTGATGGTTGCCAGCAAAGCGGTGGTGGTGGGAGCCTCTCCCGCCTCCTCAGCAACACTAAGGATGTCCAACTGCAGCTTAGGCCTGCTCCCCACTGGCAAATGGACATCTCCCGAGGGCTCCTGGGCTGCCAGAGGGATGTCTGAATGCCAGCTTAGGCCTGATCCCCTCTCAGACTGTGAGAGGGCACAGGCTGGGCTGAGGGACCCCCCTGAGTGCACAAGTTTTTGTGCACCAGGCCATTAGTATTATAATAACTATGTATGGTCCCAGTTGGCTACTAGAAATATTAGGAAGAACACTTTATAAAATTTATGATTATCTTGCCACTATGCTGTACACCTGAAACTAATACAAAATAATTTTAAATGTAAACTGTAATTGGAAAAAATTAAAATAAAATTCCTGATGTGATTCGAATGTGGGAAAAAAGTGGGTTTTACTTTGGAAATGTAAGAATCCTAAGTAGCCCTGACCAGTTTGACTCAGTGGATAGAGCGTCGGCCTGCAGACTAGAGGATCCCAGATTCGATTCTGGTCAAGGACATGTACCTTGGTTGCAGGCACATACCCAGTAGGGGGCATGCAGGAGGCAGCTGATCGATGTTTCTCTCTCATTGATGTTTCTAGCTCTTTATCACTCTATCTTCTTCTCTGCAAAAAAAACCCCAAAAAACAATAAAATATATATTTTTAAAAAATAATCATCTAAACTAATAAAAGCGAAATATTAAAATTAACAGTTTCTCCGAGACAGGGTAAGCCACGCCCACCAGCCAATCAGAGCGGCTGTATGCAAATTAGCCCAGCCAACATGGCGGCCGCCACTCACGGGCCTGAGTAAACAGCCCTTTCCATTGCAGCAGGAGGGAAAGTGAAGCTGTGCCCTTCAGCTCAGCTCCGATTAAACTGCCTCTAGCGAAACACAGCTTTGAAACATTGTAACAATCACAGAATCCTCCGGAGCTGAAGGAGAGAGCAGCTCCAGCCTAACCAGTAACAGTAACAATTGTTTCATTATAGACGCTGCGAGGTGAAGCAGAGGCTTCGTTAGTAGTTAGAAGGCCGCC